>JAZKJV010008150.1:0-173159 GCA_037367405.1 Ottelia alismoides
TAGCACCATCAGACAGACCAGTGCCAGCGCCACCACGGCCACAGCGGCCTTCCACCGCAAGGTCGAGGCTGCGGCGCTGGCAGCGGCGATCAGCAACAGGCTGAACGGGTTCTCAATCCCGCCCGTCAGCAACAATAGCAGGGTCAGCTGGATCGTATCGAATGCGATCTGGATGGTGGCTTCCAGGTGCCCCACCTGCCGGGTCATGGGCGTCATGGCCATCAGACCGATATTCACCAACGCCGACAGCAGGATCACGCCCAGGCACCACCACAACGGAATGGGCAGCTCCAGCCCCTGCGAGACCACGAGAACAGCGGTCAGCTGGCCGATAATCGCCAGCCAGCGCAGAGAGACCAGTGTCCGCAGGCTGACACGGCCGCCATCGCCCGCGCGGATCGGGAACGAGGTGGTGACTTCAACGCGGTCGGGGGTGAGCATGGTCATGCCGCCACTGTGTCACCAGGTCCGCCTGCCGGGCAAGAGCAGGCAGGCGGGTCGAGGGGTCGCAGGCCAGGAGATGAGCCAAAGAAAAAGGGCACCGCCCCGATCCCGGCGCGGTGCCCTTGATGGTTGCGGTGTGCCTTAGGCGCGGGCGTTTAACATGATCCCGCGCGCGTCGACGTCTGACATGGCCGAGAGTTTCGATTGGAACTCCGTCTGGGGCCAGACGCGGACCACTTCTCCGGTGGTCTTGTCGACCGTCTTGTAGATGAATCCGGCAGAACGGGTCGGATCCTTCTCGATCACAAGCGACTTGTTCGCGCCGACCAGTTTCTCGGCGAGTTCGATCCGCTTGCGGTTCTGCCAGGCCTGGTCCTCGGCCGCTTGTTGCAGGGCCTCGGCGACCTGGGGCTCGGTCTCGATGGCGGGAGCGGCTTCTACGGGCGCGGCTGCAGGCGCAGCTGTGGCGACCGGGTCGGCCAGTGGCGCCGCCGGGGGTGCGGAGACCTTCGGAGCCGTCTTGCTGACGGGCGGGGCGAGGGGTGCCTGTTTTGCTTCCAGATCCATCGCTGGGTTCACCGGTTTTCAGCCAGTGCCTCCTCAGTGCCGTCTGGTCCGCGTCCGGCGCGAGCTCCGGAGCGGCGGGGCTTCCTGCGTCGGGAGACGCTGGAGGCTGCCGCCACCCCGGGGGGCCCGTGCCTTACCGGAACAGAGACAGTGCGGTCTGGGCCCCGCCGTTGGCAATCGAAAGCGCCTGGACACCCAGCTGTTGCTTCACCTGCAGAGCCTGCAGGCGGGCGCTTTCCTTCGAGAGGTCCGCATCGGTCATGCCGCCGATCCCCGAACTCAGGGCATCCTGCAGCTTGCCGATGAAGGTACGATGCACTTCCAGACGCTTGGCGCCAGCACCCCAAGTGGCGAGCTGGGTACCCAGCGCACCGATCGAGTTGTTGACGTTGGTGAGCGCGGTGGTGGCGTTGGCGGCCGATGTAACATCCTGGGCCGCAGTGACCGACACGATGGTGCCGCCAAGACCAATGTTGGCGCCGGCAACCGTGATGTTGTTCCCAGCCGTACCAGCCGCATCACCCAGTGATACCGCGTTGTTGATGGCGGCGGCGCCGTTGGTCATGTTCTGACCGTCGAACGTGGCGTTGTTGATGATGCTGGTGATCTGGTCGCGCAGCTGCACGAAGTCGGCATTGAGCGCAGCCTGAGCCGAGGCCGACAGGCCCGCCTGGGTCGCGGCCAGAGCCTTGCCCTTCATTTCGTTGAGCAGCTCCATGATGCTCTCGCCAGCGGCGATCGCGGTATCAACCAGCGCACTGGCGCGCTCGTTGGATTCGCGCACCCGGTCATAGGCACCCACGTCCGAGCGCATACGGTTGGCGATGGCCCAGATGGCGCCGTTGTCCTTGGCGGAAGCAACCTTGAGGCCGGTGGAGATCCGGTTCTGGGTGGTTTGCAGTTCGCGGTTGGTGGCGTTCAGGGTTTGCAGAGCGACCATGGCGCCCTGATTGGTGTTCACGCTGATCATTTCTGTGACCTTCCGTCGATTTCATGTGGCACCGCGTTCTCGCGGCGCAGGTCGGTCCGACCCACCGAGGGCCAAGCAACCAGAGAGCCATAAAATTGTATCGATTGGCCCGGAATGCATTGGATTTTCGTGGTTAGAGAGTTGTTTCCAGGATGGTCCCTGCTCGGCAGGATTTGCCGCCGATGCGGCAAAACCTGCCGGGTACAGGCAAGACTTGCCGGGCCCCATATCACCCTGAGGCAGTGGGCAGCCTCTCGCCTCCGCTGGATCGCGCCGCCTCGCGGCGCCTCAAGCCTGGCCCGGCCCATTGAAACAGCCGGCCGGAATCAGAACTGGCGCCGCTGTTGCCAGCGGCGCCAGTAAGAGCGTGGATTGCGCCGAAGCGCTTTGGCTTAACGGAACAGCGACAGGGCTGTCTGCGCACCGCCATTGGCGATGGACAGGGCCTGCACGCCCAGCTGCTGCTTGACCTGCAAGGCCTGCAGACGGGCGCTTTCCTTCGAGAGGTCAGCGTCAGTCATGCCACCGATACCCGAGTTCAGGGCGTCCTGCAGCTTGCCGACGAAGGTGCGGTGCACTTCCAGGCGCTTGGCACCGGCGCCCCAAGTGGCAAGCTGGGTACCCAGGTTGCCGATCGAGGCGTTCACCAGACCAAGAGCGGTGGCGGCCGTGGTAGCCGAATCGACCACCGAAGTCGCGGTCACAGTCACGATGGTGCCGCCAAGACCGATGTTGGCGCCGTTGACCGTGATGTTGTTCCCAGCCGTACCGGCCGCATCACCCAGCGAAACCGCGTTGTTGATGGCGGCGGCGCCGTTGGTCATGTTCTGACCGTCGAACGTGGCGTTGTTGATGATGCTGGTGACCTGGTCGCGCAGCTGGATGAAGTCGGCGTTGAGCGCAGCCTGGGCCGAGGCCGACAGGCCCGCCTGGGTCGCGGCCAGAGCCTTGCCCTTCATCTCGTTGAGCAGTTCCATAACGCTCTCGCCAGCGGCGATCGCGGTATCCACCAGCGCGCTGGCGCGCTCGTTGGATTCACGCACCCGGTCGTAGGCGCTGACATCCGACCGCATGCGGTTGGCGATGGCCCAGATGGCGCCGTTGTCCTTAGCGGAGGCAACCTTGAGACCGGTGGAGATCCGGTTCTGGGTGGTTTCCAACTCGCGGTTGGTGGCGTTCAGGGTCTGGAGGGCGACCATGGCGCCCTGATTGGTGTTCACGCTGATCATTTCTGTGACCTTCCGGTATTCTCGCATGGCACCGCGTTCTCGCGGCGCAGGTCAGTCCGACCCACCACTGATCAAGCAACCAGAGAGCCATAAAATTGAATCTAGTTGTATTGTTTCGAAACGATTTTCCTGGTTACCGCGATTTAAACGAACTGTGTTCACTGTAACAGTTCTTGCCGGGTAGCGGGCAGTTTGTGCCCACCACCCGGCAGAAGTTGCCGCTCAGAGCACGCCCAGCATGCTGGCCACCAGCGGGTGGCGGACGATGTCGGCGTCCTTGAGGCGCACCACGGCGACATCGGGCAGTCCCTTTGATGCGAGATAATGACCCTAAGCCGACTATTGCCACGGCTCGGCCTATAAGGTAGAATTCAGGCAAGTAGGCACCTAGAAGGAGCTCGAATAGACCAATGACGCCCGACTTTGCTACAATGAATGAGACTGATGTACGAGAAATAATTGTTAGGCCCCTGTTGGCGCGGTTGGGATACCAACACGGCACGCAGGCAAACATCCGCACTGAAGTCTCATTGAAGTATGACCGAGCGTTCTTGGGGCGCAAAAATCCAAGTAAAGACCCCCCCTTGCGTGGACGAGCTGACTACATTTGCGAAGCGGTCTCTTACGGTCGATGGGTGGTCGAAGTGAAGGGACCGAACGAACAGCTCTCCGAGATGATGCAGAACAAGCACACACATACTGCGCTCACCCAGAAATTGCCGCAACCCATTTCCTCTTGACGAATGGTCGGGCTTTCTATGTTTATGCTACAGGCAACGTCGATGCGCCCATTTTGAGTTTCAGATATGAAGAAATTGAACAAAAAATGGTACTGTTGTTCAATATAGTCGGGCCTGAAGCAATCAAGAAGCGGGCCAGGATTATGAAGCATGATGCAGCTAAGCCGCTAGGGTTGGGCCTACCTTCGAGGCTTCAGATTGTGGGTGGAGAAGTGACTTATGGGGCACACGAGGCAGATCACCCGATACTCAAAGGCGATGCCTTAACTGGTGCAGTGGCTGCCGTGACTGGTACTGGAGTTCAACGCCTTGATGATGGGCGTATCGAGGCCTTAATCTCTGTGAGATCACCGTACCAACAACTTGCCGAACTAAACCGCGCAGCAGGGTTGGGCGACTATAAATTTTTGACCTCCGATGAATACATTTCGATAGACCCCGCCAGACCAACAGTACTACAGAACATTGTTGAGGGGCGATTGGAGCCAGGAGCACGATTTCGGCTTTTTCCCGGCACACCAGAACAGATACTGCCTATTGGCTTTAACATGACAGCCTACACTGAGGCAATTGGATATGTAGAGAATAATGAGTTTAAGGGCATGGTGTACTTCGAATATGACTACCTAATCATAAGGGGCGGGCGAACCCGGAGATCCAAGTGTTGATGCAATCTTAGACCAAGCTCCACCCAGGGCAAGCTGAAAGGCGAAGGCACTTTCCGAATTGTATTTGGCTAAACTCGGCCCCGGGGGCACCTGAGGCCCCCGGGCCAAACTAACATAGCGGCCCCCGCTCAGTCGACAAAAGGCCGAAAAAGTGTTCGAGTACAGGAGACACATGCTGGGAAGAGGGCTTGCGGCAAGAGCGCCAACCCCTGCAGTTAGAGCACGCCCAGCATGCTGGCCACCAGCGGGTGGCGGACGATGTCGGCGTCCTTGAGGCGCACCACGGCGACATCGGGCAGCTGCTCCAGCGCATTGGCGATCTGCGCGAGGCCCGACAGCTCGGGCAGGAGGTCGGTCTGGTTCGGATCGCCGGTCACCACCATGGTGGAATGCCAGCCGAGGCGGGTCAGCAGCATCTTGAGCTGGCCATAGGTACAGTTCTGCGCCTCATCGATCACCACGAAGGCGTTGTTGAGGGGTACGGCCCCGCATGAAGCCGACTGGCGCGATCTCGATCACGCCTTCCGACATCATCATCTTCAGCCGCTTCGGGCTGAGCCGGTCCGACAGGGCGTCCATCAGCGGGCGCAAATAGGGGGCGAGCTTGTCCTCCATATGCCCGGGCAGGAAGCCGATGCTCTCTCCAGCCTCCACCGCCGGGCGGGACAGCACGATGCGCGAGACCCGGCCCGCTTCCAGCGCCTCTACCGCCTTGGCAATGGCCAGATAGGTCTTACCGGTCCCGGCTGGGCCGAGGGCACACACCAGTGGCTTGGCATTCATGGCGTCGATCAGGGTCTCCTGCCCGGCACTGCGCGGCTTGATGGTGCGCACGAAACGCTGGTCGCGCCCGTCGTCCTCACCGTCACCGTGTCCCAGCGGCGACCAGCCGAACAGGGCCCGCACGTTGGATTCCGTCTCCGGGTGGCGATGCTCGGCGGCTTCGCGGGGGCGGCGTGCGATGGAGCGTTGCTTGGCCATGGGGTGTCTCCTCAAGGCTGGGGGTGGGACGCAAAAAAACCGCCGGTGCGAAGGGCACGGGCGGTGGCGCGGTGACAGGAGAGGCAAGCTGCAACGCATGGCGCTGCCAAGGCAGGCGGCTCAGGGACCGCAACTGGCAAGGCGACAGCATGGACGATAGCCGCGTCTCCTTCTGGCAGGGGCTGATCGCTGTGCGAATCACCTGTGCTGCCCGATGTCCAAGAGACGATAACAGGGTAGATGGAATTTGAATCCCCAAATTCGTGACAGAAGGGCGAAAAATCAGTGACGGCCTATGCTTTGGGCAAGCATGCCCCCCAATTGCCAGCCTCGGGCAATGCCTGGATCGCGCCGAACGCCACGGTGATCGGCATGGTAACGCTGGAAGAGGACGCCTCGGTCTGGTTCGGCGCAGTCGTGCGCGGCGATGTGGAGCAGATCGTGATCGGACCGCGCTCCAACATCCAGGACGGGGCCGTGGTGCATGCCGACCATGGCATGCCGTGCGTGGTGGGCGCTGACGTGACGGTCGGGCACCTGGCCATGCTGCATGGCTGCACGATTGGCGATGGCTCGCTGATCGGGGATCGGCGCAGTTGTGCTCAACGGCGCGAAGATCGGTCGCAACTGCCTGATCGGCGCCAAGGCCTTCATCCCCGAAGGCAAGGAAATCCCCGACAATTCGGTGGTGTTCGGCGCCCCCGGCAAAGTGGTGCGCGAAGTCACCGAAGCCCAGGCCCAGGGCCTGCTGCTCTCGGCGGCCCATTATGTCGAGAACTGGAAGCGGTTCCGGGACACGCTGGCGCTAGTCCCTGACTGATCCCTGGTCACTGGCTCACGATGCGCCAGTAGCGCCTTGTTTCGAGCAACTTGACATCGGTCGATACGCCAATTCCATTGACAGAGACGGTCAATGTTGGGACTATCTAGGCATCAAGTCCCCGGCTTGCCGTCTTGAGGCGCTCGCGAGAGCAGATATCCGCTCAAGGCCGCTCCCGGGGACAAACTGTTTGGGGGGCAGCCGTGCCGACAGCGATTCTTGTCGATGGCGCCTTCTTCTTGCGGCGTTTCAAGAAGGCATTCCCCGATCATAACCCCAGCGACCCGAAAAGTGTTGCGCATGGTCTGGGGCTACTAGCGTCCACGCATTTGGCGCTCCGCATGGGACCTAGCACCGTCACCAGCACCGTGAATGACAGCATCCAACTCGCCGAGGTCAGTGAGTTCTATCGGCTCTTCTTCTATGATTGCCCGCCACTCGAGAAGCGCATGCATCGCCCGCTGTCCAAAACAGAGTGTCGATTTTGGACGGTCAAAGGAAGCCACTTTCCGAAAATCCCTCCATGTCGAAATCAAGAAGCTGAGAAAGGTTGCTCTCCGCCTAGGACGATTGAACGATACGTCCAAGTGGCGCCTTTCCGAGGTTGCAACCGAAAGACTGATTTCCAGCCCAGGAGATTTTGTCCCGACAGACGAGGACTTCTTGGTCGATACCAGACAGAAGGGCGTAGATATGCGGCTTGGGATCGACGTCGCTTCCTCGCTTTTAAGAAGCAGGTTGATCAAATCGTGATCGTTGCGGCGGATGCAGACTTTGTACCCGCTGCAAAGCTTGCCCGGCGGGAAGGCATTGATGTCGTTCTGGACAGAATGGGCGACAAGCGGGCTGCGGCGGATTTGATCCATCACGTGGACGGCATTCGCGACAGTTTCCTGCCCAACCCTCCTGGTCATACCGCCTGAAGTTCAGGGCACAAGAGTCTAACTCCTCACCCGCTGAAGCGGAAGTGCATGACGTCGCCGTCGCGCACCACATACTCCTTGCCTTCAAGGCGCATCTTGCCCGCTTCCTTGGCGCCCGCCTCGCCCTTCAGCGCCACATAGTCGTCGAAGGCAATGGTCTCGGCGCGGATGAAGCCCTTCTCGAAGTCGCCGTGGATCACGCCGGCTGCCTTGGGGGCGGTCCAGCCCTTGTGGATGGTCCAGGCGCGGGCCTCCTTGGGGCCGGCGGTGAAATAGGTCTGCAGGCCCAACAGGTCGTAGCCGGCCCGGATCAGCCGGTTCAGCCCGGGCTCGGTGAGGCCAGTGGCTTCCAGATATTCGGCAGCTTCCTCATCGGAGAGGCCCGCCAGATCTGCTTCCATCTGGGCGCAGATCACCACCGCCGTCGCACCCTCGGCAGCGGCATGGGCCATGACCTTGGCCGAGAAGGCATTGCCTTCGGCGGCTGAACCCTCGTCGACATTGCACACATACAGCACCGGCTTGGCAGTCAGCAGCTGCAGCATGCCGAACGCCTTCTCGTCGTCCGGGTCCGGCTTGTACTGGCGGGCCGGGCGGCCTTCATCCAGCAAGGCCTTGGTGGCGAGGCACAGTTCCAGCGTCTTCTTCGCTTCCTTATCCTGGCCCTTGGCCTTCTTCTCGAGATTGGGGATGCGCTTCTCGAGGCTTTCAAGGTCCGCCAGCATCAGCTCGGTCTCGACAGTCTCGAAGTCGGCCATCGGGTCGATGCGGCCCTCGACATGGGTGATGTCGTCATTCTCGAAGCAGCGCAGCACATAGGCCACCGCATCGCACTCACGGATATTGGCCAGAAACTGGTTGCCCAGCCCCTCGCCCTTGGACGCGCCGCGCACAAGGCCGGCGATGTCCACAAAATTCATTCGCGCCGGGATCACTTCCTTGGAGCCGGCAATCTGTGCCAGGGCCTGCAGGCGCGGCTCTGGCACGGCCACATCGCCGACATTGGGCTCGATGGTGCAGAACGGATAGTTGGCTGCCTGCGCAGCAGCGGTGCGGGTGAGCGCATTGAACAGGGTCGACTTGCCGACGTTCGGCAGGCCAACGATACCGCACTTGAAGCCCATGGGGGCACATCCTTGCTGGAGGGAAATGGGAAAGCGCCCCCCCTCTACAACCCCCGCCCCCGCTTTCCCACCTCGTAGCGCAGAGCGTGTGATCCTGTTTTGTTCTCTTAGCGGTCAGGCGTCGGATTGCGACTGGCGAGGGGGCGCTTGCCATGCACTGGCTTTGTGGTCGCAACGTGCGACCACAAAGCACGGGAGAAGTCCGATGGCTTTCGATGTGATGATCCTGGAACAGGCGGGTCCACCGGTGCTGCTAACGGTGCGCGGCCACAAGGTCGTGCTGGGTATGGATGTGGCGCGGCTGTTCGGCATCGAGCACAAGCGGCTCAACGAACAGGTGCTGCGCAACGGTGATCGATTCGACGCTGATTTCGCATTCCGCCTGACGAGTGCCGAGTTCACCGGTTTGAGGTCGCATTTTGCGACCTCAAACGACGAAGGTGGGCGCGGTGGCAACCGGTATCTTCCCTTCGCCTTCACCGAACATGGGGTGGTGATGGCGGCAACCGTGTTGAAAACCGAGCGCGCCATCGCGGCCAGCAAACACATCGTACGGGTTTTTGTGGCGGCGCGCCGTGCTGTCGCTGAGGGGCCTGCGGGACAGGTGCCCGACTGGATGCGCGTCCGCTGGCAGGAGCGGCTTGGCGAAGCCCTCGGCAAGGTCCTGGACGCGATTGTTGACCCGGTTTCGGGCTCATCAGTTCGCCAGGAGGCGCAAGCGATTGCGTCTGAGGGCCTTGCCGCACTCAAGGCCCACCTCCAGACTCGCGGCATTGAAAATCAGCAGGGCCTTGCGGAAGTGCGCAAACTGCTGGGCGAGGCGGATATGATCAGCGCCCAGATTGCTGCCCGCCATGTGGAGACCGAACACAGGCGCCTCGCGCTCGTCGCCAAGCAGCTGCGAATCACTCTGGAAATGCAGCGGTATCTCGAAAGCGGGCGCTGCGATGGCCTGATGGGTGTGTTGCAGGACATTGCTGCGGCTTGATGGTGCCTTGAACAGGCCCGCACCTGCCTCCATCTGTGGAAGCAACTGCCGGAGGGCTTGCCATGTCCCTCCGGACCGGCGTCCTCTCCCGTTTCCGGACGCACCTGGAGCATCCATGACCGAGACCCGTACCCTCCCGCTTCTGCCACTTCGCGATATTGTCGTCTTCCCCCACCGCGTCTCGCCGCTGTTTGTCGGCCGCGAGAAGTCGGTTCTGGCGCTGGAAGAGGCGATGCGCGGCGGCAAGGAAGTGGTTCTCGCCACGCAGGTGGAAGCCGCTGACGACAATCCCGGCCCCACCACGATCCATGAAGTTGGCACCCTCGCCAGTGTCCTGCAGCTGTTGAAGCTGCCCGATGGCACTGTGAAGGTGCTGGTGGAGGGTCGCCAGCGCGTGGCGATCCGCCGCTATCTCACCATCGAGCCACTGTTCACGGTGGAGGTGGCTGACATTGCCGACCTGGATGCCGCCAGCGCAGACGCAGTGGCCCTGTCACGCTCGGCAGTCGAGGCGTTCGAGAATTATGTGAAGCTGAACCGTAAGATCCCGCCGGAAGTGGTGTCTGGCCTCGCGGGCATGGCACCCGCCCAGACCGCCGACGTGATCGCCGCCAATGTCTCGGTGAAAATCGAACAACAGCAGGATCTGCTGGCCACGCCCTCCGTGCCACAACGCCTGGAGAAGCTGCTGGGGATGATGGAGGGCGAAATGGGCGTCCTCCAAGTCGAGCGGCGGATCCGCAACCGCGTCAAGCGGCAGATGGAAAAGAGCCAGCGCGAATATTACCTCAACGAGCAGATGAAGGCGATCCAGCGCGAACTCGGCGAGATCGAGGAGGGCAAGGACGAATTCGCCGAGCTCGAAGAGCGCATCGAGAAGGCCAAGCTGTCCAAGGAAGCCCGCGCCAAAGCCGACGCGGAAATGAAGAAGCTGCGCCAGATGAGCCCCATGAGTGCCGAGAGCACCGTGGTACGCAACTACCTCGACTGGATGCTGTCTCTGCCCTGGGGCAAGAAGAAGAAGACCAAAAAGAACCTCGATGCCGCCCAGGCGCAGCTCGACGGCGATCACTATGGCCTCGACAAGGTCAAGGAGCGGATCCTCGAGTATCTCGCCGTGCAAGCGCGGACCGACAAGGTGCGCGGGCCGATCCTGTGCCTCGTGGGGCCGCCGGGCGTGGGCAAAACCTCGCTGGGCAAGTCGATCGCAGCGGCTACCGGCCGCGACTTCGTGCGGGTCTCGCTGGGCGGGGTGCGTGACGAGGCCGAGATCCGCGGTCACCGCCGCACCTATATCGGCTCCATGCCTGGCCGCATCATCCAGAGCCTCAAGAAGGCCTCAAGCTCCAATCCGCTGTTCCTGCTCGACGAGATCGACAAGATGGGGATGGACTATCGCGGCGACCCGGCGGCGGCCCTGCTGGAAGTGCTCGATCCCGAGCAGAACAGCTCCTTCAACGACCACTATCTCGAAGTGGATTACGACCTGTCGAACGTGATGTTCGTCACCACGGCAAACTCGCTGAACATGCCGCAGCCGCTCCTGGACCGGATGGAGATCATCCGTATCCCTGGCTACACCGAGGATGAAAAGGTCGAGATCGCCAAGCGGCACCTTCTGCCCAAGCAAGTCGAGAACAATGGTCTCAAGGCCGGCGAGTTCGAACTGTCGGACGAGGCGCTGCGCGACCTGATCCGCTATCACACCCGTGAGGCGGGGGTCCGCAATCTGGAGCGCGAGCTATCCAACCTTGGGCGCAAGTCGGTGCGTGAGATCCAGCAGAAGGGCGTGAAGTCCATCTCCATCACCCCGGCAAACCTCAACAAGTACGCCGGCGTCCGCAAGCACCGCTATGGCGAGGCCGAGCTGGAAGACCAAATCGGGTCGGTGACCGGTCTGGCATGGACCGAAGTCGGCGGCGACACGCTCACGATCGAGGCCGTGCAGATGTATGGCCGCGGTCAGATGACCGTTACCGGCAATCTGCGGGACGTGATGAAGGAAAGCATCTCGGCCGCTTCGTCCTATGTGAAGGCGCGCGCCCCGCACTTCGGCATCAAGCCGACTGTGTTCGATCAGACCAACATCCACGTCCATGTACCGGAGGGCGCCACACCGAAGGATGGTCCCAGCGCCGGTACAGCCATGATGACTGCGATTGTCAGCCTTCTGACGAATATCCCGGTCTCACGGACAGTTGCGATGACTGGCGAGATCACGCTGCGCGGGCGGGTTCTGCCGATCGGTGGTCTGAAGGAAAAGCTGTTGGCGGCGCTCAGGGCCGGCATCAAGACTGTTCTGATCCCGAAGGATAATGAGAAGGACCTGGAGGACATCCCGGACAACGTGAAGGCTGGCCTCGAGATCATCCCCGTGAGTACAGCCGATGAGGTTCTGATGGCGGCGCTGGTCCAGCCACTGACGCCAATCGAATGGACCGAGGCCGACCAGGCTGCGGCCTTGGCGGGTCGCCGTGGCGATACCAGCCCGACTGGTGAAGCGACGGCCCATTGATCCGAGCGAGCAGTGAAGACGGGGCCTTGCGCCCCGGCTTCTCTGATGCCAACCCGGTTGAGAGCACGGGGTGCCGTACGCAGTGCGTATGGTCGAACAGGACATTTTTGACATGCGCGTACTGGTCACCGGAGCGGCCGGGTTTATCGGGGCAGCCACGGCGACGCAGCTGCTGGCGCGTGGTGACGAGGTGATCGGGCTCGATAACCTGAACGACTATTACCCGGTAGCCCTCAAGCAGGAGCGTCTCGCACCGCTTCTCACGAGCTCCTCCTTCCAATTTATCAAGCTGGACCTGGCGGACGGCGAGCCAGCCCGTGACGCGATCGTGGATCTGGCTCCCGATCTGATCATCCATCTTGCCGCCCAGGCAGGGGTCCGGGCATCTGCCGAACGGCCATTCGATTATGTTCGGTCCAACATCGTGGGGCACACCACCGTGCTGGAGGCGGCCCGGTGCCTGCCACAGCTCCGTCAGCTGGTTTATGCCAGCTCATCGTCGGTCTACGGCAACAGGTCTGACGGAGCCTTCAGTGAGACGGACCCGGTCGACACGCCTCAGTCCCTTTACGCGGCCACCAAACGTGCCGACGAACTGATGAGCGCGGTCTACTGCGATGCCTATGGGCTTGCGGCCACCGGCCTGCGCTTCTTCACAGTCTATGGCCCCATGGGGCGACCGGATATGGCTTACTGGTCCTTCGCCGAGAAGATACTCAGAGGAGAGGCTGTCACTGCTTATGAGGGGGGGCGGCTGAAGCGGGACTTCACCTTCATCGACGACATCGTCTCCGGTGTTCTGGCGGTAGCGGACAAGCCAGGACCAAAAGGGCAGCACAGGCTCTACAACATCGGCAACAACCGCCCCGAACCGGTTTCGGCGCTGATCGCTGCCCTTGAGGCGGCGCTTGGCCGCCCGGCAACCGTGATTGACGCACCGCGACCATCTTATGACGTTGAAACAACTTTCGCCGATGTTCGAGCGATGCAGCAAGATTTTGGCTGGGCCCCCACTACCAATCTGGACGCTGGGGTGGCCGTCTTTGCCACCTGGATGAAAGACTGGATCACCCGATCAGGGTGAAGTTCAGCCCGACGCTTCAAGCATAGGATCAGGCTGATCCATCCAGCAGCCAGCGACCCTATCAAGGCGTAACAGTCCCATCACAGGGGAATTGCCAGAGGACTGGATTCACGGCCCCTGCACAGGCGCGGCCGATGCCGTCCGTGAGCTGCAACATGCTCCTTCAGTGACACGGAACGCACGGACAGAGCAGGGAGCCCCTTCTAGAGGCTTTCTGCGAATGATTTCTTTTGGTTGTCCACAGGTGATCGAGCACCTATCCAAAGCGCGAACTGCTCAAAATTATCACCATGGAGAACCCTACTATTGCTGGCCCATTATCGCCTTAACCGCTAAGGGTGGGCGTCCGTCGAAGAGAGCGCCGACGTCTGGGGAGGCTAGCAATGCCCAATGAGCCGTTCATCGGTCAGATCATGCAGTTCGCGGGCTTCATGCCCGCCATAAGCGGGTTTGTCCCGTGTGACGGGAGACTTCTGCAGATCCAGGCGAATCCTGCACTGTTCTCTTTGTTGGGGAATTCCTACGGAGGCGACGGTGTGACGACGTTCGGGGTCCCTGACCTGCGGGGCAGGGTCCCTGTTGGCGCAAACGGGTCTGGACGTGGTGTCACTGGGGGCGCCGAGGCGATCACGCTCCTCGAAGCACAGATGCCGGCCCACAATCACCGGATGAATGGCTACAGTACTGCAGCCGATGTGGGGAACGTCAGTGGCGCGGCCTATGCCACAGTCGGACTTGGAACTGTCGGCCCGCAACCGTCCGCACCCGCAACCCCCTACGGCCCACCACCATCGGGGCCGAACAGCGGCACGTTGGTGGCGATGGCGCCCAACCAGATCGGAGGCGCAGGCGGAGGCGCGGCTCACAACAACATGCAGCCTTCAATGGTTGCCAAATACTACATCGCCACCACCGGACTTTATCCGCCACGCCCCTAACGGCAGGCACCAACTCGCTCATTCATTGGCAGGAGATCGGCAGATGGAATACTTCCTTGGAGAGATCGTCCTATTTGCAATAGGATACGCACCCGATGGGTTCATGACATGTGACGGTCAAGCGCTGGCGAAATCGAACTATCAGGCGCTCTATGCTATCATCGGCGGCACCTATGGCGAGAACAGCACAACCTTCAATCTGCCCGACTTACGTGGACGTATCTTGATCGGAGATGGGCAAGGACCGAACCTGTCGCCCCGTTCGATTGGGCAGCAGCTGGGTGCCCCCACAGTCACGCTGACACTATCCAACCTACCGCCACACTCGCACAACTTCCAGGGGAGCACCGCCCTTGGAAACTCCGTCACGGTATCTGGCAATATTCTATCGGCGACCCCCAGCGAGTTCGATCCTTACCACGACAATCGCAAGCCAAGCTCGACGAGCGCTAGCATGGCCGCAGGTGTGATTGGCATCTCAGGGCAGCCGCAGCCGGTAGCGCATCAGAACATGATGCCAACCCTGGGATTGATTTACTGCATCTGCGTGAACGGCCTCTTCCCCACGCCACCTTGATCACAATGCTGGCCAGTCAGGCCCGCACCAACATCGGACCAGATAGCGACGCGATCTGGCCTCGGTCGAGAACCTGAATGTCTCGGGAGAGATGACTATGGAATTCTACTTAGGGCAGGTGTCCTACTTCACCTATCAATACGTTCCAGAAGGCTGGCGTCTGTGCGACGGCTCGAGCCTTCCAATCCGGGGCAACGAAGCGCTGTTCTCCTTGCTGGGCATCCGGTTCGGAGGCGACGGTCGTACCGTGTTCAACCTCCCGAACCTCATTGGCGCCGTAGCGGCCCACGCCAGCAATACTCTGCCACCCGGCACAACGGTCGGCAGCAACGGCGTGGCCTTGCAGCCGATCAATATGCCAGCCCACAGTCACGGCACACTGATCAAGGCAACCGGCAATCCACTGACTGACAAGCTTTCAGCGCCGTCCATCAACTCGGGCGTCGCACGTGTGACTTATGCCCCTGCCGGCGCAACGCAAGCAGGCGTTCTGGCCACCTTCGGCCGCACAGGCGCACTCGACACAGCGTTTTCCAACTCTGCCATCTCGACGACTGGCGCATCACAGCCCCACGAGAACCGGCAGCCATTCATCACCATGGTGCCCGCCATCTGCGTCTCAGGCATGTATCCGCCCCGCCCGAACTGAGCTTGCAAAACTAGGGACCCGAGCTGCTGGCTGTTGAGGGATAAGCTGACTGTCAGTCCCACAGAGCCAGGCGCCGGCCATACTGCTCAGGCTATCTCAGTCAGGCAGGATGTCCCATGTCGACCACACCGAGGCTTGCCCTTCCCTTGATGGCGCCGAGCCAGGCCGCCAAGCACGTTACCTTCAACGATCTGGCCGAGTTGGTGGATCTGACTGCGCAAATGACGGTCATGTCGCGCAGCCAGTCAGCACCGCCCGTCAATCCGCAAACGGGAGCAGCCTATCTTGTGCCAACTGCTGCAACCGGCGACTGGGCCAACAAGGCGGGCTTGATTGCCCACTTCGGCAACGGGGGCTGGCGTTACTGGAGCGCGCCAGCGGGTACGAGCGCGTGGGTCCTGGACGAAGAGCTCTGCATCCGCCGCGGCGTCACAGACTGGATCGCCGCCACACCTGTCAGCGAGGAGCGACCTGCGCAGCGGCTGGGAATCAATGCCCCTTCATCGTCAGCTGAGCGGCTCCAGGTTGCCTCACAGACCATCTCCTTCAGCCATGACAGCACCGGACCCACGCCGGGCAATCTGCGGCTCAAGCTCAACAAGGCCTCCGCGGGCGCCAGCCTGGCCATGGAGTTCCAGACTGCATGGTCTGGTCGCGTCGAGATGGGGCTGGTCGAGAGCGATATCTTCCGCATCAAGGCTTCCTCCGACGGGTCGAACTGGAAGGTTGCCTGGAGCATGGATCCGGAGACCGGCTGGATCGGGATCGGGATGGACCAGCCACAGGCCCCCCTCCACATCCGCCGTGGCGCCACCCACCCCATTGTCGAGCGGTTCGATGATGCGCCCGGTGGGCCGGGTCTTGAAATGCGCAAGGCGCGCGGCACGGCAGTAGCTCCTGCGGCTGTCCTGCCAGGTGACATTGTGCAGTCCTTCTCCTGTCTGGCCCACGACGGCGCCGGTTTCGTCGCGGCCGGAAACGTGCGCTGGCGCGTAGAGGGTCTCGATGGGCCGGGGAGCTTGCGGAGTCGGATCGAGTTCCTGACGTCCGGAGCCTCAAGCGGGAATGTGGAACGGATGCGGCTGACGAGTGAGGGGCGTGTCGGTATCGGCACGGCGAGCCCGACAACCTTGCTCGACGTAGCCGGAGCTGTGCGACTTGGCCGGACCACAGTTGCCAATCTGCCTTCGGCCGCGGGTGCCGGCGACGGCGCCATCGTGTATGTACAGGATGCGCCCGGGGGGCCTGTGGTCGCGTTCAGCGACGGCAGTCACTGGCGTAGCGTTGTGGATCGATCCGTTCTTGCCCCATAGCCATCAGACGACAATCTCTCCCGTTTAGGGGTGCCGGCACCAAAACGTGCATTGCGATCCTGATGGTCCTAGCATAGCCACGCATGGCACAGCTTCGTCGCCCGCGAGCGGCATTCAACGGACAGCCGCACCTGAGGGACCGCATGCTCACTGTGTTTGAAGATGACACATTGCGGATCAGCGTGATCGAAAACGCAGCCTCGGACCAATTGATTGTTTGTTTTACTGGAATTGGTGAACGGCTCGACAACATCGATGTCCAGAGCGAGGAATTCAAGCGCTCGGCACGCTTCGCAACGGTCCTGTTTGTCACCGACAAGAAGCGCACCTGGGGCAACTCCCTCGACTTTGAGATTATCCAGTCATTCGTCTCCATTTATGGCCAGTCAAGGCGCATTAGCGCACTTGGTAACTCTATGGGCGGCTTCATTGCGATTATTGCCTCACGATTCTTGTCATTTGAAACAGTTATCGCTATCGTGCCTCAGTTTTCTGTCCATAAATTAATTGTGCCTTTAGAGGATCGATGGTCTGATTTTGTTGATCAAATCAATCACTGGCGCTTTCTATCATTAGACGGCTTCTTCAACACGAACACACGTTATTATGTCATTGGGGGTTACAGCGGCAAAGATAGGCAACATCTCGATCTGATGCCATCAGGGGACCACATCCAGAAAATCTACCTGACAGACCCACGCTTCGCCCATCGGGTAGCCCGAGGCCTGCTCGAAGACGGCATTCTCTATGACATACTGACGGATTGCCTGAACGGCCGGCCGGCGCAGGAAATCATATCCACTCGACTGCACGGGGTCGGGCATACCGTCCTGAACGTTTTCTGAGGCTCACCGGCCACCAAGGTCCGCTGCAGATCCTGACCGTGTGGTTCTGGTTACCGCCAGTCGCGCGGCATTACGAACTCGGACTGGCTAGGCGGGCCTCGATCACTGTCATGAGGCGTGCCGCACTTTCTTCCGGGCTCTCCTCAGCGGTCTGCAGCACCAGGTCAGGGACCTCCGGTTTCTCGTAAGGACTTGTCAGCCCGGTCATCCCAGAAAGCCCGCCATCTTGAGCCTTACGATACAGCTTTTTGGGGTCGCGCGACATGCACACATCCAGCGGCGCATCGATGTGTACCTCCAGGAACCGATCGTTGGCGAACCGCTCGCGAACAGCCTCCCGGTCGGCGCGATAGGGTGAGATGAAGGCACACACGACGATCAGGCCAGCATCGGCCAGCAACGCCGCAACTTCGCCAGCCCGTCGGATATTCTCAGCCCGGTCGCCGGCCGTGAAGCCAAGGTCGCGATTGAGCCCATGGCGCAGGTTGTCGCCGTCCAGCACCATTGCAAGGCGACCGCTTGCCACAAGCTGGCGCTCGACCTCCCGGGCAATCGTGCTCTTGCCGGAACCAGAAAGCCCTGTCAGCCAGACCACCAGCGACCGATGCCCCAGCAATGCCTCCCGGGCCTTGCTATCCACCAGCGTCGGCTCCCGCCGGATGTTCTGCCCTTGCGACAGGGGAGCCTCGATCATGCCCGCGGCGAGGGTCTGGGCGGATGCCCGGTCAACGAGGATGAATGACCCCAGGACCGGATCGACACCGTAGTGATCGAACGCCATCGGCTCTGAAAGCGACAGGTTGCACAGGGCAATTTCGTTACAGGCCAGGGTACGTCGCGGTGTAGGCTCCAGCGTAACTGGGTCCACCCCATGCTGGATCCTGCTGATGGTGACGCGTCGCCAGGCCATGCCACAGCGAAGCCAGTATGACCGCCCAGTCACACCCTCTGTATCAGCCATCCAGATCAATCGCGCACTGAAGGCGGAGCCAAGAGCCGGGCGATCATCTGGTCGGCACAGCACGTCGCCGCGACCGACATCAAGGTGACGGTCGAGAGTCGCGACAACCGCTTCTCCCGCTACGGCATGCTGCCGCTCTCCATCTGGACCGCGCAGGCTTTCGATGCGGGCCACATGACCGTGCAAGGCCGTAACGACCTCGTCACCTACAGCCAGGCTGCCCTTCGAGATGGTCCCGGCCTGGCCTCGGAACTCACGTCCATCCCGGATGACCAGCTGGACGGGAAGACGCCCGCCCAGCTCGCTGCGGCGCGTCGGCTCGACCCCTTCCAACCAGTCCAGAAGCGTGGGCCCTTTGAACCACGACAGATGCGGATCACGCTCCACCACATTGGCACCCAAGCGGGCCGCAGCCGGCACCACCTGAACGTCCGTGAGCCCAAGCCGCCTGGCAAACTCCAGAAAATCTCTGCGGACAGCCTCGAAGGCAACTTGATCAAATCCAACGATGTCCATCTTGTTGACGACAGCCAACACCGGACCGATGCCCATCAACGAACAGATCGCGGCATGGCGGCGCGTCTGGGTCAGGACACCCTGGCTCGCATCAATCAGAATGACCGCAGCATCGCTGGTCGATGCGCCGGTCGCCATGTTCCGGGTATAGGATTCGTGCCCGGGCGTGTCTGCTACGATGAAAGAGCGGCGGGAAGAGCGAAAGTATCGATAACAGACGTCGATCGTGATCCCTTGTTCGCGCTCTGCCTCGAGGCCATCGACAAGGTGTGAGAAGTCGATCTGCCCATCGATCCTGGGCAGCGCCGCCAACTGATCCTCAGGCACGCTGCCACAATCGTGCAGCAACCGCCCGATGAGGGTCGACTTGCCATCATCGACGGAGCCGCATGCCAGAAACCGAAGCGGCGACTGGTCGGATGCAAGCTGCCTTGGGACCACCATTAGAAGTATCCCTCTCGCTTCTTGCGTTCCATTGAAGCCGGCTCATCCTGATCAATCAGTCGGCCTTGACGCTCGGAATGGCGCGAACGCTCCATCTCGGCAATCACCTTGTCCAAGGTGTCCGCATCACTGTCGATGGCGCCAGACAGCGGGTAACAGCCAAGCGTCCGAAAGCGCACGCGACGCATTTCAGGCACCTCGCCCGGCTCGAGAGGAAGGCGGTCATCGTCCACCATGATCCATGTACCGGAACGACGTACGACGGGCCGCTCCTTCGCCAGATAGAGCGGCACGATGGGGATGTTCTCGCGCGCGGTGTAGGCCCAGACATCCGCCTCGGTCCAATCCGAGAGCGGGAAGACCCGGACCGTCTCGCCCGGCCGCAGACGCGTGTTGAACTGGCGCCAGAGTTCGGGGCGTTGCCGACGGGGGTCCCACACATGGCCAGGTCCACGGATCGAGAAGACCCGCTCCTTCGCCCTAGATTTCTCTTCATCCCGCCGCGCGCCGCCAATGGCAGCATCGAAGCCATACTGATCCAACGCCTGTCTCAAGGCCTCAGTCTTCATGATGCGGGTATGGTCAGCCGACCCGCTGGTGATCGGATTGACCCCCGCTGCCAACCCATCCTTGTTGGTGTGCACCAGCAGCCTGACACCATATCGATCCGCAATTGTATCCCGGAAGGCGATCATGTCCTTGAACTTCCAGGTCGTATCAATATGCAGAAGCGGGAATGGTATCGGGCCTGGGGCGAATGCCTTGGCTGCCAGGTGGAGAATGGCTCCGGAATCCTTGCCAATCGAATAGAGCATCACAGGATTAGAATAGGAGGCGGCAACCTCGCGCAGCGTTTCGATCGCGCAAGACTCTAGACCATCAAGGTGAGCCTGGTTTGGCAAACAAATTACTCCTCGCAAGGGCTGCTAGGCTATGTGACGCTTCTAGTCCAACCGGCGATCGACACTGGTCCATCCCGCATCATTTATGCGGCTTAGACCCTTTGCTACTCGACGGACACATTGGGGGTTCCTCATAGCAGATGCAACCCACTCATACCGGAGATTTATGGCTCGGGCCACGCAGGGTATTTGGCAGTGACCATAGAGCCGAGCCTCGGGTAAGGCAGCGCAGCTCAATGTAGTCCCGGCGCCGCGGACTGTACTGCTTGGGCGGCAAACAGTTACGTCGCCTTTTGTTGAGTGCACCTCGATCCGACAGGATCGGAACTGTGTGACACTCATTCGCAGAGCAGGTCTCGTACTCTTGGTTCCGATTCCATCAGGACGAAAACTGCGTTCAATCTGAACATGTCCTCGATGACCCGCCGTTAGAGCTTGCCTTGGACCGGTGGCCGTCTTCGCTTCGAAACTGGACCCTGCATTCAAATGGTTGCGACTTCGGTGCCACGTCAGGCACTCTGGTGCACTTCGGTCGCAGCTAGCGGTACGGCTGAGATTATGGTGGGAAGGGTCGTTTCCGGCGCCGGGTTAACGGCTTGCGGGATGACTGGCAACAAACCCCAGCAAGCCAGCGAGTAACGCGTCCTAGGCTCAGGACTCATTTCGGGCAAATCCAATGGCTGACGGTTGCGGCGATGGGGACAGCAGACAAGAAAGCCTGGGCGCATCGGTCATAGCGCGGATCAGGCCCCCCAACGCTGGCGGCCAGCTATGCGAGCACCCGTATCGAACCCGCCGGTCATCGACCCGGGGCCTGCCGCGAGACAACGGGAAACGCTCCATGCTAGTACTCTTGAAGGTCCTGAGCCTAATTGTTCTAACCAAAGCACGCTCCGGAGGCGCGCCTTTAGTGAGCCAAGCTCGGATCTGTGCCAACTGGACGGAGACCTTCTCTGGATGACATGATCGCGTCAGGGGTCCGAGCGGGGTGCCGCCATAGCGCTGTGCCACTGCCAAGAAGGGCGCCGAACCTGACCGAATCCCCAGTTATCGCAGAACCCTAAATGCCCCATGGCGGGTGGCGGGACTGAAACGCTGTTGTCAGAAAGCTTGAGAAGGCCTCGAGGCGGCGGGTGCGGGCGCGGGCTGGCGGGGTGAGGGTATGGAGAACGCGGGTGCCGGCGTTCCAATCGGGCAGCGCCACTTCCAGCCGACCGGCGCGGACATGCTGGGCTACCAGAAAATCTGGCAGCACGGCGCAGCCGATGCCTGCGATCAAGGACGGCATCTCCACCGCACCATTGTTGACGCACAGCGGCCCATCCACCCGCACCCGCACCTCCTGCCCCTCAGGTCCGGTAAACCGCCAGGAGGAGGAAGCGAGGTTGTTGGCGTAGCGCAGGCAGGCGTGGAGGGCGAGGTCCTCTGGCCGCTGCGGTCTTCCCCGCGCGTCCCAATAGGCGGGCGCAGCAATCAGATAGAGCCGCACTGGTGCCAGCCGCCGTGCCAGAAGGCTAGAATCCACATCCATCGATCCGATCCGGATCGCCATGTCATAGCCTTCCGCCACCAGATCGACTGGCCGGTCATCCAGCGACAGCTCTAGGCGGATATCCGGCCAGGCCCGGAAGAAGTCGGGCAGGAGCGGCGCCAGCCAGTCCTGCGAGAAGGTGAGTGGTGCGGCAATCTTCAACAGGCCCCCGAGGGGCGGCGCGGGTCTCCTGTGCCTCTTCCGACAGGCTTTCGGCCTCTTCCAGAATGCGCCGCGCCCGTATCAGCGCCGCCTGGCCCGCATCCGTGAGGGCAAGGGTGCGGGTAGAACGGGTGAACAGCGTGACGCCTAACGCAGCCTCAAGGTCGCTGATCTGTTTGGAAACCGTGGCTTTGGACAGGTTCAGGTCGCGCGCTGCCTGGGTAAAGCTGGCGCGGCTGGCAACGCTCACGAAGGCCGGCAGCAGGTCGAGGGGCAGGATCGCCATTGTTCATATTTTCCGAACAGTCTCTTGAGGTTTGTCTATCTAATCGAACAGAGACGCCGGGTCCATATGCGGTCGGGTCAGGACCGCCCATTCAGGAGCCGGTCCGCCAGGAGTTCCGCCATGACAAAGGTCGCCATCGTGTTCCATAGCGGCTACGGCCATACCAAGGTCGTTGCCGAAGAGATCGCCCACGGTGTTCGCAATGCCGGGGCCACCCCGGTCCTGCTCGAGATCGAGGGGCCGTCCCAAGACTTCAAGCCGCTGATCGATGCTGCCACTGAAGCCGATGCCATCGTGTTCGGCGCACCGACCTATATGGGCGACATCTCGGTTGGCCTGAAGGCCTTCTTCGAAGCGTCCTCCTCGGCCTGGTTCACGGGTGCCTGGAAGGACAAGGTGGCTGGTGGTTTCACCAACTCGTTCAACGCATCCGGCGACAAGCTGCATGCTCTGATGAGTATCTTCGTGCTGTCGCAGCAGCAGCACATGATCTGGGTGGGCGCAGGGCAGCCGGCTTCCAGCCAGGGTTCCGCCGCTCCGACCTTTGCAGCCGATGAAGTCAACCGCTTCAGCTATTCCATGGGTGTGGCCACCCAGTCCGACAATGCCAGCCCCGAAGTCACCCCCGGCTCCGGTGACCGCGAATTCGCCCGCCGCTACGGCCTGCGGATCGCGCAGGTCACCAGCAAGCTGAAGGGCATCCTGTAACCCACGACTCTCTCCGATGGAGACACTCCAATGATCGAGAAACGCAGTTTCGACAGCCTCGGCCGGTTCCGCAACAGCTGGCTGAATGCACGCCATCACTTCTCGTTTGGCCACTACTATGATCCGCGCCGCACCCAGTGGGGCTCGATCCGAGTGTGGAATGACGATGAGATCGCCAGCCAGTCCGGCTTTGACCCGCATCCCCATGCGGACATGGAAATCATCACCTATGTCCGCGAGGGCGCGATTACCCATAAGGACAGCCTGGGCAATGTCGGTCGCACCGAGGCGGGCGATGTTCAGGTGATGAGCGCCGGAACCGGCATCACGCACGCCGAATACAATCTCGAGCCAGATACCACCAAGATCTTCCAGATCTGGATCCAGCCCGAGACCCGTGGTGCGCCGCCCTCCTGGGGCGCCGCGCGCTTCCCCAAGGATGACCGCTCGGGTCAGTTCGTGGTGCTGGCCAGCGGGTTTGCGACTGATGCCGATGCCCTGCCGATCCGGCAGAAGGCCCGGGTGCTGGGCGCCACGCTGAATGCGGGCGAGACCATTACCTATCAGGCAGATGCAGGCCGCCACCTGTACCTCGCTGCTGCGAAGGGTGCGGTCGACGTGAATGGCGTCGATCTCGCCGAACGCGACGCTGCTGCCATCCGGGACGAGGCGGTCCTCACCATCACGGCCCGCGAGACCGCAGAGCTCGTGCTGGTGGACGCCCCGTAGAACCCGCTGCCTTCACGCGCTGCTAGGCATTCCCCCCCCATTGCCCCGCCTGGCACGCGTGAAGAGAGGGCCCGTCCGGCTTCCCCCCAATCCCCCGGACGGAAAGAAGGCGGGGCCGGTCTGCACCGGCCCCGCCTCCCTCGCCCCGGCGTCCTGTCAGGCAGACAGAACGCCATGCCATGCCGACAGTGCCCTAGAACAGGCTGTCGAAGGTCTTGATCACCCCGATCTTGAAGGTCCGCCCGAACGGACGGTGGGTGTAGGGATCATAATTGAGGTCAAGCCGGGCAAACGGCGGGTCCTCATCGGTGATGTTGATCACTGACAGGGTCAGCACCACATCCCACGGCGCCTGCCAGCGATAGAACAGGTCGTAGGTGACCTGGGAATCGATGGTCTTGCCAGCTTCAGTCGGTCCGATGATGGTGCGTTCATCGGTATAGTCCGACACATACCGTCCGACGAGGCGCAGGTTATGGTCGCCGCGGGTGTATTCGGCGAAAACACTGGCCCTTGTCTGCGGCATCGAGCGCAGGAAGGTCGAGCGGTTCAGGCGCCCGACGGCGTCGAAGGCCGGAGCCACCGTGACGCCTTCGATCACCTGGGTACCAACGACATATTCGATCACATAGGCGACTTCCGCCCCCAGCGTGACCGTAGCGCCACCCAGCACATCTTCCCAGGCATACTCTGCCGTGGCATCGACGCCAGAGGTCTTGATATTGGGACCATTGGCAATGTTCACCCGGATCCGCTCGAACCCGGCCACAGTGGGCGGATTGGTCGAGAAGGTGACCCGGTTGAAGAACGGCGACGTGGTATTCACTGTGGTGCCCACCAGCACATTGCCCAGCAGGGCCGAGAACGGCTCGACAATGATCGGGTCATCGAAGTCGAAGCTCCAATAGTCGATCGAGCCGCTGAAGCCGCCCCGATTGACCACCAGACCCGCGTTGAACGTGGTGGCGCTCTCTGGTCGCAGGTTCGGGTTGCCGAACGTGTCCACAGCCTTGAAGGCCAGCACCTGGCTGACGAACGACAAGGTGGTGAACTGACCAGACAGCTGGTTCAGCGACGGCCCCCGGAACGTTGTGCCCGCCGAGCCGCGCAGAACGATCCCATCCACCGGCTCCCAGCGCAACGACAGCTTGGGGTCGGTCGTAGCACCGACCTGGCCGCCATAGTCCTCGTGCCGGATCGCAAACTGTGCCTCGAAGCGGTCGGTGATTGGCAGCGCCAGCTCGAGGAAAGCGCCCCAGACCGTCCGGCTGGCATTGGCCGGATTTGTGGGCCCGAGGAAGGCAAAGACGCCTGTCCGCGAGGTGCAGTTGGTCGCCCCCGGCACCGGGCAGGGGTTCAGGAGGTTGTTGGCGTTATCGTTGGGATCGAGCCGGTACTTGTCCTGCCGGAACTGGACGCCTGCTGCCCAGGCAACGGGGCCACCGCCAAGCTGGAAACCGGTCTCGCCATCGAACACCAGGTCCACCACCGAGACACTGGTCATGGCATCCGTGATCGATGAGCCCGTGAGCCAGTTGGCCAGGGCCACCGAATTCGCCACACCAGAATTGAAGCCTGGATTGGCCGCCCCGGTCAGGGCACGGGTCGCGATGCTGTTGGAGAAGGGGTTGTAGTAGAGGCAGCCGTTCTGGCCGGGCGTGGTACCCGTGCAGTTCGGACCGCCAAGCCCGCCCAGTGCCCGGGCAAACCGGTCCGTGAAGGTATCATTGGTGAGGCGGTAGCCGTCGGTGGTATGGAAGGTCCAGGCGAGGTTCCAGTTGATGCCGTTGTCCAGTGAACCATCGAGGCTGGTGCTGACCCGATAGGAATCATAGGTCCGCTGGCCCACTTGAGCGAAGCCGGTGCCGGGGAAGCCACCCCAGCCGAACGGACGCCCGGTCCACAGCACAGCGGGCGCATTCACCCACGGATTGGCCGCAGCCCAGGTGGGATTGGCAGCAATCAGCGCCAGCAGGCCCGGGTGGTTGCCCGGCACGACATTCAAGAACCGCTGTGGCGGATAGGATGGCGAGGTCTTCCACTCGGGCACATCGGTGTGCGCCACGAGCAGCTCGCCGCGGGCCGTCACGCCATTGCCGAACTTGTGCTCGAACTCACCGAAGAACTGCCAGCGCTTTTCCTCTTCCACCAGATTGTCGAACGGGGTGAACTGGAACTGGCAGGCACCAGCCACGACAACACCGCCAACGGCGCCGCAGCCCGGATCAGCCGAAATCAGGCCCCGGCCGGAATGCCATTGAACGTGACCGCATTGCGCAAGGTGCCGGGATTGCCGATGCTGGACCAGCCGCCCTGCGGGTTGCTGGCAAAGTCGCGCACGCCCCAGGCCTTCTCGCGGGTCGAGACTTCGGGCCGGAACTGATAGCCGAAACTGGCGACCACCGAGGTGTTGTCACCCTGATGGCCCCACATCACTGACAGGTTATACTCGCCGTCAGTACCTTCGAACGTCTCGAAATCCGCCGCGACACGCAGGCCCTCGAACCGGCTGTCGGTAATGAAGTTCACCACCCCGCCGATCGCGTCCGAACCATACAAGGCGGCCGCACCGTCCTTGAGCACCTCAACCCGGGCAATCGCCTGGGCCGGGATCAGGTTGGTGTCCACGAAAGTCTGTGCCTGCTCGGAGATGCCATAGGGCGCCGAGACCATGCGCCGCCCATTGAGCAGCACCAGAGTCCGCGCCGGCCCGAGGCCGCGCAGATTGATATTGCCGAGGCCTTCCAGACCATTGGACGAGAACTGGTTGGTCTCACCGTCCGTACCGCTGGAGATGCCTAGCGTCTTCACCAGTTCGAGCACGGTGGGCGAGCCCACCCGCTGCAGCTCCTCGCTGGTCACCACTTGCACTGGCAGGGCGGCGTCCTCAGGAGTGCCGCGGATGAACGAGCCGGTGACAATCACCGTTTCGACAGCCGGTTCGTCAGCCTCCTCGGCAGGCGCAGGTGCTTGGCTTTGGGATGTCTGGCTCTGGGCCAGGGCAGGTGTGGCCAGCATCAGGCTGGCAAGCGCGGCAAGGCAAAGGCCGCCGCGCAGGCGTGTCCGCATCATCATCGGTCCTCCCAAGGCGCGCGCCGACCATTCTGTTGCGGGCGATCTACGCACCTTGAGCGGGAGAGTGTGACCGGATGACGCAGCTGTAAAGGGCAAATCGACCTGCGCCCGGTGGCAATCACGCTCTTTTGGCTGGAAACTGCCTCAAAATAACCGCCCTACGATCACCCGCTCCAGATCGCTCAGATCACGGATGACCTCGACATTTACCAAAGCACGATTGTTGGCTGCCATCTCGCGCAGCGCCGCCCCCTGTCCGATCCCGAATTCGAGGGCAAACAGCCCCCCACCCTTCAGCAGGCGCGGCAGAACCGAAAACAGGTGGCGATAGGGATCCAGACCATCAACGCCACCATCTAGTGCCAGATGCGGGTCGTGATCGCGCACATCGGGCATCAATCCGGCAATGTCGCCGCTGGGAATATAGGGGGGATTGGAGACCACGATATCGAAGCTGCCTTCCACGGGCTCGTCCCAATTGCCTTCCAGCAACGTGATGCGCTCGGTCAGGCCATGCAGGGCGGCGTTCTCCCGCGCCAGCGCCAGTGCATCGGCACTGATATCCACCCCGACACCGGTCCAGGCCGGCCGCTCCGCCAGCAGGGCCAGAAGGATCGCACCTGTTCCGGTTCCCAGGTCCAGGACCCGAAGCGGTGCATCGGCAGGCGCGCTGCGCAGGACGATGTCCACGATCACTTCCGTCTCGGGGCGGGGCACAAGCGCCCGGCGGTCGCTGATCAGGTCCAGGTTCCAGAAGGCCCGGCGCCCCAGGATGTGCGCCACAGGCTCGCGCCGTGCCCGCCGCTCCACAAAGTCTGCGAACACCCGTTCAGACCCATCCGGCAGCGCCCGGTCCGGCTCGGTCAGGAGCGTCATGCGGTTGAGGCCAGTGGCGCCCAGCAGCAGCATGCGGGCATCGATTACAGGACTGTCGACACCGGCAGCTTCCAGAGCCTTGCGGCCGCCAATCCAGGCTTGTTTGAGCGTTGTCATGGTGCGCGAGGTAGGGTGCGTGGCAGGCGGGTGCAAGCGGACCGGCCTGAGCTGCCTGCCATGGGGCATCTGTGCGAGCCGATGCGCCTCAGTCAGGGCGTCCGCGCTCCCACATCCAAAACCGATTCACATCCGGGCAGCGATGCTCTAGGCACACTGCTTCTGTCTTCGTTTCTGCATCTGGAACCTCCATGGACCGCATTGCCCTCACCGGTGGCACCCCGCTCAACGGCTCGATCCGGGTATCCGGGGCCAAGAACTCGGCTCTCAAGCTGCAGGCGGCCAGCCTCCTGACAGCCGAGCCGCTGGTCCTGACCAACATGCCCGAGCTGGCGGATACGCGCTTCATGGTCGAGCTGCTGGCGCAGCTGGGCGTGGAGATTTTCTGGCCCAAGGGATCCGGGCGGCTGTCGATGCATGGCGAGACCCTCACCAGCTCGATCGCGCCCTATGATCTGGTGCGCAAGATGCGTGCGACCTTCAACGTGCTCGGCCCGCTGCTGGCGCGCGAGGGCCACGCTACTGTGTCGCTGCCCGGCGGCTGCGCCATCGGCGCCCGCCCTGTCGACCTGCACCTCAAGGCGTTTGAGGCGATGGGCGCCGACATCGTGATCGAGGCCGGCTATGTGAAAGCAGCAGCGCTGCGGGGCCTCAAGGGTGCGCGGGTCCTGTTCCCGTTCGCCTCGGTTGGTGCGACTGAACACGCCATGCTGGCTGCGACGCTGGCACGCGGCGAGACCGTGCTCGAAAATGCCGCGCGCGAGCCGGAGATCGTGGATCTGGCCGATTGCCTGAAGGCGATGGGCGCGAAGATCGAAGGCGCCGGCAGCTCCACCATCCATATCCAGGGCGTGGAGAAGCTGGGCGGGGCGACCTGGAATGTGATGCCCGACCGGATCGAGGCAGGCACCTATGCCTGCTGCGCTGCCGCCGCCGGAGGCGAGGTGCTGTTGACCAGCGTGGTGCCCGATACACTGTCGGCGCTGCTGGATGTGCTCAGCCGCGCTGGTGTGCGGGTCGAGACCGGCCCTGACTGGGTGCGGATCGCGCGCGATCCCGGCACGCGCCTCAAGGCGGTGGATATCGACACCCAGCCTTATCCTGGCTTCCCGACCGACTTGCAGGCGCAGGTGATGGGCCTGGTAACGCTGGCTGCCGGTGCCTCGATCTTCAAGGAGAACATCTTCGAGAACCGCTTCATGCACGCACCCGAACTGCGGCGCCTGGGGGCCGACATCACGGTGCGCGGCTCGGAAGCCGTGGTGCGCGGGGTCGAGCAGCTGCGCGGGGCGCCGGTGATGGCCACGGACCTGCGGGCCTCGGTCTCACTGGTGATCGCTGGCCTGATGGCTGAGGGCGAGACCGTGATCAGCCGGGTCTATCATCTGGATCGCGGCTTCGAGCGGCTGGAAGACAAGCTGTCGGCCTGCGGCGCGCAAATCCGCCGGATCAAGTCCGGCGAGGAAGGCTGACCGCGATGCCCACCGGCCTGAAGCTGCGCGCTGAGGAGCCTGGCGACCTCGACGTGGTATCGGCTGCGGTCCAGGACGCTGTCTTCACGGTGAAAGATGCGCAGTGGCGCAAAGCTGCCCGCCGCTTCACCGTCGCCCTGCAGCGCTATCGCTGGGAAGCCGCCGAGGCGGCCGGCAAGGGCGAACGGGTGCCTGCGGTCCTGGCAGTGGAAGGCGTGCTGTCGGTGAAGGCCCGCAAAGTGGCCCTCGGCCGCCCGCAAGCCGTAGCCAGCATCCTCGCCCTCCAGTTCGAACCCGCAGCCGAGCCGCCCGGCGGCGTACTGGTGGTCACCCTGGCTGGCGGCGGCGAGATTGCGGTGGATGTCGAGTGCGTCGAGCTGGTGCTGGGCGACATCGGCGAGGTCCGCGAAGCGCTCGCCCGGCCCGACCATGAGAACACGCCCGATTGAGCACCTGCTGAATCGGCACTTCGCAAAGGCCGCCAGCCGGTCTAGCAAGCACAGCACTGGCCCGTCCGCCCGGCAAGAGGCGGCGGCCGTTCAGGGAGAGACTGCACCATGGAACTCAATGCATCCGTTTCCGCCATCGTCACTGGCGGTGCTTCCGGCCTCGGCGAAGCCACGGTCCGCGCGCTTGTGGCCCAGGGCGTGAAGGTCGCGATCTTCGACATGAATGTCGCCAAGGGCACCGCCCTCGAAGCCGAGCTGGGCGTCACCTTCTGCGAAGTGAACGTCACCAGCGAAGACAGCGTCAATGCCGGCTTTGCCAAGGCCCGTGCCGCCAATGGCCAGGAGCGCATCCTGGTGAACTGCGCCGGCACCGGCAACGCTATCAAGACCGCCAGCCGCGACAAAACCACCGGCGAGCCCAAGCACTTCCCGCTGGATGCCTTCAACATGATCATCCAGATCAACCTGGTGGGCACCTTCCGCTGCATCGCCAAGTCGGCGGCCGGCATGCTGACGCTGGACCCGCTCACCGATGGCGAGCGCGGCGTGATCATCAATACCGCTTCTGTGGCAGCTGAAGACGGCCAGATCGGCCAGGCGGCCTATTCGGCTTCCAAGGGCGGCGTGGTCGGCATGACCCTGCCGATCGCCCGCGACCTGATGGGCGATGGCATCCGGGTCAACACCATCCTGCCGGGCATCTTCAATACCCCGCTCATGAACGCCGCCCCGCCGCAAGTGAAGGACGCCCTGGCCGCCTCGGTGCCCTTCCCCAAGCGCCTCGGCCTGCCCGAGGAATATGCCCAGCTGGCCATGACCATGATCACCTGCGGCTATTTCAATGGCGAGGACGTGCGCCTCGACGGCGCCATCCGGATGGCGCCGCGCTGATCCAGCTGTGCGCGCCCTCCAGGAGGCGCGCTGCGGCAATCTGACCGGGCCGGGCGGCTAGCGTAGCGAGCTGCCCGGCCCCACCTTCCTTTCATGGGCGTTGCCCGAATGGCTGCGCCCTCTTGAGGGAGGAAGTCATGTCTACGATCCTGGTTCATGTGCGGGGTGACAGGGCGTTTGAAGAGCGTCGTTCGGTGGCCCTCACCCTGGCGCGGAAGATGGGCGCCCATCTGACCCTCGCCCAGACCACAGACGTCGTGGTGGTCTATTCCTCGGCCGAGTTTGTGGGCGCATTCAGCAGCGGCCCTTTCATTGATGCCATCCGGGCTGAAGCCGCCGATGTGCGCGCCCGGGTGGAAGCGCAGATGGCCTGCGAGGATGTGCCGTTCGACTTCGTGACAGCGCAGGGCGACGAGGCTGCCCAACTGGTGGCACTGGCGCGCCTGGCCGATCTCACCGTCATCAGCGCGCCGGAGGGCGGCGACAGCCTGCTGGGCACGGACCCTGTGTTCGGCGCCCTGTCGGTGGACGCTCACGCGCCATTCCTGATGGTGCCGCGCGGGTGCGGGTCCATCGACCTTGCGGCTCCCGTGGTTGTGGGCTGGAACGGCAGTGCGGAAGCCGCCGCTGCCCTGCGTGCCGCTGTGCCGATCCTGAAGCACACCGGGCCAGTGCATCTTGTCACCATCGATGACGGCGAAGGCGGTGTGCTCGAAGGTGCCGAGGCGGCGCGGTTTCTGGCCCGGCACGGGATAGACGCCACGCTGGCCCCCCTCGCCGGCTCTGCTCGCGAAGCCGGGGCAGCCTTGCTGGAATATGCCGGAGGGTTGGGCGCTGGTCTGCTGGTGGCCGGCATCTATGGTCATTGGCGGATGCTGGAGCGCATCGTGGGCGGTGCCAGCCGCACCCTCGTGGAAAATGCCCGCATTCCGGTTCTGTTCGGCCGCTAGAAGTGGCGGACAACGCTGTTCCGGCAGGCTGGCCTCAGCCTGCCGGGCCTGGCTGTTCGCTGCACGTGCCGCGCCTTCGCCACAGTCGCGCCCAAGTCACGTCCGTTTCTGGCGTAATAGGGTGGGATAGAGCCTGTGTCAGCCCACGACGCACCGCGAGGCCATCCCATGTCGATCACTGCTTTCCCCCGCACCAGCCGCCGCCCCGCTCCGCAGGCCCGTGCAGCCGAGACCCGCCGCGCGCCTGTGGCCCCGCCTTCTGGCGCGCTGATCAATGCGATCCTGTCCTATGCCGACATCGAAGAGGAGGCCGGTGCAAGCCACGTGATCCTGAAGATCAGCGCCCGCCGCGCCAAGGATAAGGTGATCCGCGATCTCTTGGGCCGCGAGGCCGCACGCCTGGCCGATGTCTCGATCATCTGGAACGAGGACGAGGCCCAGATCTACCGGGTGCTGGATGCTGCCACCCCGCTGTGGGCCGATGAAACCGACGCCGTCGAGCCGCAGTTCGAACTGACCGAGGAAGCCCTGGCTTATATCGCCGCCACGACTGGCGATACCGACCTGGCCCGCGTGGGATAAACCGCGCTTCGATCCGACAGGATGGAAGTTGCGCGACACCTGACTGAAAGAGCGCGCTTCGATCCGACAGAATCCAAGTTGCGCGACAAGCCTCTGAGCCTGGATCAGTAGCCCTCATCGCGGCGGGACCGGTGGGTCTCGCCGCCCAGCTCTGCCCGTTCCTCGAAATCCTCGTCCACTTCCAGCGCTGGCACCGCATAGGCCCCGGTCAGCCATCGGTGCAGGTCCACATCGGCGCAGCGCTTGGAACAGAACGGCCGGTACTTGGCCACAACCGGCGCGCCGCAGATCGGGCAGCTTCCACTCATCGCTCAAACACCTCGCAGGCCCGCGCCCCGGCGGGCGCGGCCTCCAGCACATGGGTGCCGCCGACGCTTTCGGCAATCTCGGCCCGCCAGCCAATGCTGTCGGCCTCCAGCCAGGCCAGGGCCTGCGGCGGAGCCGCCAGCACCACGGTGCGCCCCCGCGCCCGGCCCAGCGCCTGCTGCAGCTTCCAGAGCCCGTCCAATGCGACGGTTTCAGCACTCGGCTGTCCGTCTGCACCCACCAGCCGGGCGCGCAGCGGTGGGCGCCGCTTCTGCCGGGCGATCTCGGCAATGCCGAAGCGTGAGACCGGCAGCACCTCCGTCTTGGGCGCCGCCACCCCGCCATTGCCCTCGGCATCGAAGGCGGCCACCAGCGCCTTGGTCAGGGCCTCGGCATCGCCGCGGCGGCGTGGGCCGGTAAAGTCCACGCAGACCAGCCCGCCAATGGAGCGCAGCCGCAGCTGGCGCACGATCTCGGGCACGGCGGCCAGATTGAGGTCGCGGGCAAACCGCGCCGGGTCGCGGCCTCCGGTCTGGCGACCGGCTGCATCCACATCAATGGCGGTAAGGGCGCGGGTGGTCTCAATGGTCAGGCGCCCGCCGCCGGGGATCGGCGCCTCCACTGACAACACGGCGTCGAACGCCGCTTCGATCAGCTCGATCTCATCACCCTCAGCCTCGCGCGGTTCGCCGGGCCAGCCATGCCAGGGCGGCACATCCTCCAGCAGCGACGGACAGGCCGCGCCCGCTGGCGCCTCTCCTTCCAGCACGACTGTGGCACCCTTTTGCGCATCGGCCCCGCTGTCGGGTTCGGCCTCACGCACGACGCGGACGGCCACGGCCTGTCCGACCCGGAGCAGCTCGGGCTTCTCCCGCCCCCAGGGGCAGAAGGCGGGCTGTGCCGCGCCAATCTCGATGAAGGCGCCGGCCAGCCGGTGTTCTACATGGCTCACCCGCCCGGCCAGCACCTGGCCCCAGCGCGCCCGGCTGTCATGGTCGCTCCACCGCTCCAGCCGCAGATCCACCACCCGGCCCCGGTCTACGAGGGCAGCGCGCAGCTCGCCGATACGCTCATGGATCAGGATTTCGCGGGTGGGCTGGCGCGGGGCGGTCATGGCGTGGTGCTCGCGCTCAGCAGGCAGGAGGTCTCATACAGGGGCAGGCCCATGACGGCCTCCCAGCTGCCGGTGAGGCGGATGCAGAAGGCACCGGCGCGGCCCTGGATGCCATAGCCACCGGCCTTGCCCTGCCACTCGCCGCTATCGAGATAGGCTGCGATCTCGGTCCGGGACAGATGCTTGAAGGTCAGGCGGGTTTCCACCACCCGGCTGCGCAGCTTGCCGTGGCTTGCGACGGCCACGGCTGTGGTGACCCGATGGTTGCGGCCCGACAGCAGCTGGAGGCAGGCCCGCGCATCATCGACGGTTTCCGCCTTGGGCAGGATCCGGCGCCCGACCGACACAACCGTGTCTGAACCCAGCACCACGGCATCTGGGTGGTCTGCCGCCACGGCGGCAGCCTTGGCCTGCGCCAGGCGCAGCGCCAGGGCGCGCGGGGTTTCCTTGGGCAGCGGGTCCTCCGGCAGGTCTGCCGGAACCACACGGTCGGGCACCACCCCGATCCGGGCCAGCAGCTCAAGCCTGCGGGGAGAGGCGCTGGCGAGGATCAGCATTGCAAGGGGGCCGTCCTGGACGGCGCGCAGCGGCCAGAAGCGACCGCCCGCAGCCTATTTGAAGCGATAGGTCACCCGACCCTTGGTCAGGTCGTAGGGGGTCATCTCGACCAGCACCTTGTCACCCGCCAGAACCCGGATCCGGTTCTTGCGCATCTTGCCGGCCGTATGGCCGATGATCTCGTGGTCGTTTTCGAGCCGGATGCGAAACGTCGCATTCGGCAGGAGCTCGATCACGGTCCCCTGAAACTCGAGCAGCTCTTCCTTCGCCATGCAGTCCTCGTCGCGCGTGCCATTGGGCCATGTTCGACCGCGCGGGCGCGCCTATAGTGTGATTTTGCGCTTTGGCCTAGCCGTTACGGGCAGGTGAGGCTCGCGCCAGGTGAAGCGAGCTGGTCGGAGCGAGAGGATTCGAACCTCCGACCCCTGCCTCCCGAAAGCAGTGCTCTACCAAGCTGAGCTACGCTCCGACCGTGCGCGGGAGAGCGGCGCCTATAGTCTGCGGGCCAGGCCGTGGCAACGGGGGCTTGGCAGCGCTGCCGCCTGGCATGGACACTGGCGGGGGCTTTCACTATCCAGCCGCTATCGACAGGCAGGGGTGCAAGGGTGATGGCGACCGATCTGGTGACGGTTTTCGGTGGGTCCGGATTCGTGGGCCGCTATGTGGTGCGGGCGCTGGCGCGGGCCGGCAAGCGGGTGCGCGTGGCGATGCGCCGTCCCCATCTTGGCCATGAGCTTCGGGTGATCGGCGATGTCGGTCAGATCCAGCTGACGCAGGCCAATGTCCGCAATGCCGATAGTGTGGCGCGGGCGCTGGAGGGCGCGGATGCCTGTGTGAACCTGGTGGCGATCCTGTTCGAGAAAGGCCGTCAGACTTTCTCCGACGTGGTGGCCGAGGGCGCGGCGCATGTGGCCACGGCTGCTCGCAGCGCCGGTATTGAGCGCCTCGTGCATGTATCGGCGATTGGCGCTGACCCGGGTTCGGCTTCGGCCTATGGCCTGAGCAAGGGCCGGGCCGAGGCAGCCGTGCTGTCCGCGGTGCCCACGGCCACGATCTTGCGGCCCTCGGTGATCTTCGGGCCGGAGGACAATTTTCTGAACCAGTTCGCGCAGATGGCACGGATGAGCCCGGCCCTGCCGCTGATCGGGGGCGGGCAGACCAAGTTCCAGCCTGTGCATGTGGTGGATGTGGCCGCCGCTGTGGCCACGGCGCTGGATCTGCCGGCTGCGCGCGGCGCGACCTATGAACTTGGCGGACCCGACGTGATGACGTTCGAGGAAATCCTCCGCTTTATCCTGCGTGAGATCGAGCGACCGCGCCTCCTGTTGCCGCTACCATTCGGGATCGCCAAACCAATGGGCACCGTGATGGATGCTGTCTTCCGGCTCAACCCGTTTGGCGGTCCTCCGCTGACGGGTGATCAGGTCGAGATGCTGAAGACAGACAATGTGGTTTCACCGGATGCGCTGTCATTTGCGGACCTGGGCATTGCCGCGCCGTCGAGCATGGCCGGGATCGCACCAAGCTATCTCTATCGCTACAAGCCCTATGGCCAGTTCCAGGTGCGGCGCCGCCCGGCCTGACGCTGGGCTCAGTAGCAGCTGAGCTTACATGGCTTCGCCCAGCGCACGCACAGGCTCATAGCGCGGACAACCGGTCTCGTGGTCGTTGACCAGACCTGCTGCCTGCATGAAGGCATAGGCGATCACCGGGCCAAAAAAGCGGATGCCTCGCTGGCGCAAGAGTGCACTCAACATGCGAGACTGTTCAGTCTCCACAGGCGCATCCCGGAAACTTGCCCAACTGTTCTGATTGGGCGGCCATCCACTACATCCCAGACCAGACCGGCAAAACCCGGCCCGGCGGCCTCCAGTTCAAGGAACATCCCGGGCGGAACGGATCGCCGCCTCGATCTTGGCCCGCGAACGGACGATGCCAGCGTCACTCAGCAGCCGCTGGATATCGGCCTCGCCGAGGCTGCGACCTGGACTGGATCAAACCCGGCAAAGGCCGTCCGGAATGCCGCGCGCTTGCGCAGGATCGTGATCCAGGCGAGCCCGGCCTGAAATCCCTCCAGCACGGACAGTTCCCACAATGCGCGGCTGTCGGTCACGGGCACGCCCCATTCCTGGTCGTGATAGGCCTCATAGGCGGGATCGCCCGCCGCCACCCAGCCACACCGCGCCATGCCCCAACCCTTCCATGAGAGCACAGGATGCCGGCCCCTGGCGGCCAGCGCTTCAGGGCGATGGGGGCACGCCAGCAGGCCAGGGCCCGGCATCCATGGCCAGACCCTGACACATCCCTCGGCAAGCGTCAAGAACAAATCACGAACAGTTTAGCTGCGACAGCTAACCCACCACTGCTCGATTCCAGGAAAAAGCCGGAATGCGGCAACCATGAGCACGATGACGCCGCCCCACAGGAGGGCATAGCGCATGGCCTCGCCTGAAGACTGCGGCGCATCTCCGCCAGCGTCGCGGCTGACGAACAGCGAACGCCCAGCCAGAAAGGCGGTCAGCAGCGCCGCGCCGAATGCCACCAGCGCGCCGGTGGTTCCCACGGCGGCCAACCGGTCTGGCATCAGGAGCGTGAGCAGCGCGAACACCACCAGAATGATCGCGGTGATGATCAGCAGCGGACGCCCCATCAGGCAGGTCCCTTTGTGAATGGCGCCGGCAGGCGGCTGCCCCGTGCGGGCAGCTCCGCCATGATTGCCGCCCGCGCCGCATCGTCAAGCCGCCCCCAGCTGGCGATCTCGGGCAGGGTGCGATGACAACCCAGGCACAGGCCTGTGGAGGGCTCGACGCAACACACTTTGATGCATGGGCTGGCGATGGCTGACGTCATCGTGGTGGCGGCCCGTCAGAAGGTGGGCGGCAGCAGGCGTGCGATGGCAACCAACGCGAACAGCTCGGCCACGATCGCCGCCGCGCCCAACGCATCGCCGGTCTGCCCGCCGAGGTGCTGGTGCGCCAGCCAGGCAATCAGCGCGGCGCCAAGGCCGGCCGCCACAACCGCGCCTACCAAGGCGCCCAGGCCCATCAACCCACCAGCCAGGACCAGCGCAACGGCGGCAATGATGCCGGCAATTGTCAGCGCCGCACTGGCTTCCCATCGCCGTCGGTTGACCCGCTTCGGCTGAAAGCCCGTCGGCTCCCGCTGGCTTGATCAGCGCCATCACCTGCACCAGCGCACCACGTGACAGCGCCCCTGAAGCAACAAGAGCCAGAGCCGCCTGCCACGGCAGAGCCAGTTCCGCCACCAGCAGCACCTTGGCCAGCAGCGCCATGCCCAAAGCGGCGGCGCCATAGGTTCCGATGCGGCTGTCGCGCATGATCTCGAGCCGCTCTTCCGGTGTGCGCCCGCCGCCCAGACCATCGAAGAAGTCCGCGAGGCCGTCCTCGTGGAATGCGCCGGTCGCCAGCAGCTGCGCCATCACGGCAAAGGCCGCGCAGATATAAGGACTGGTGTCAGTCAGCAGCGCCATCAGCGCATAGACCAGCCCACCGACCAGGCCCACCACGAGGCCGGCAAACGGCGCTGCCCGAAATGCACGGGTGATCCGTTCACGTGGCAAGTCTTCCGGCCACTTCACAGGCAGGCGGGTGAAGAAAATCAGGCAGATACGGGCGTCGTCAATCAGGCGCATGGTCATGCCGGGTGGACCCGGCTCCTTTCAGAGCGCCGGACATAAGCCCCGCTTGCCACAGGGGGAAGATGCCGCACCGTTCAAATGTTGCTCTGTGCGCAGAAGTCACAGTGGCTGTGGCGTGTTTGCCTCACTCGACCGCTGGCTGCGGCAGGGCCGGGACCGGGGGCGGCTGGGGTGTGGGCGGTGCCGTCGGCGGAAGCTCAGCTGGAATCGGTGTTGCCGGTACCGCTTCACCGGGCAGATGCAACCCCAGACCGATGCCCGCAGCACGCCGGGTCAGGTCAAGCCGCGGACCGAACCGGGCGCAGGGGTCTGGCGCACCCTCGGCCCGGGCCAGCCGCCGGTCTGCGCCGATCAGCTGGGCAAAGTCCTCGGCGAAAGCGCTGGCGAAGCGGTGTGCATCGCCCACAGGTGACAGCGAACCGCGGTCCATCGCCACGCCGGCCCCGCGCGACCAGCTCATACCGCCCAGTTCCCCGCCGGTGTCGGCCATGGCCCTGGCCTCCACGCTCAGGCCACCCTGACCGACTGGCAGCCGAACCGAGCCAGGCCCTGGCACGGCCCTGCTGATGGCGGCCGAGGCCACGGACGATACCGCTCCCGTCTGCTGGACCCGGGTGACCACCACTTCCACCTGGGCGACGCCGGGTCCGGTTGCGGGAGCAATCTCGAACCGCTCGGACAGCTCGAAGCACAGTTGCTTGTCGATCTCGCCTGTCACCAGCGGCAGGGCCGTGGCCGGAATGTCGTCGTCGATCTCAGCCTGGTCGGAAACGCGGGTCGGCAGGATAACCACAGCGGTGACGCTGGGTAGCGCGGCAGCATCGATGCGCTGCAGGATCTGGGCCCGGACGGTATCACCCACTGGCTGGAGCGTCGCGTAGTCGCCCAGGAAGCCGGTGGTCGTGGGCGGGCGGGTGGCACAGCCAGCCAGAACCAGGCTGGCCGCAAGAGCAAAGGTGCAGGAGATCTGTCGCATGCCCGCTGATATGACCAGCAATCGACTGGCGACGAGGCGCGCTGCGGACACAGAAGCGTGAGGTCGCGCTCTTTGACCAATCGTGAGGCCAGCGTCAGCCGCATTAACCGTTCTTGGAGGCCTGCCAGTCTAAGCGGAGGGGGAATGAGGAAACGGAGACCAGCCCCATGGCGGTTGCGCAGCTGAAGACGTCCCACCAGCCAGCAACGGACACCGCGGCAGGCCATCAGGCCAGAACTGATGCCGCCGAGATCGAGCTCTCGATTGTGATGCCCTGCCTCAATGAGGCCGAGACACTGGCGGCCTGCGTCGCCAAGGCCCGGCGTTTTCTCGACGACAACGGGATCGCCGGCGAAGTGATCGTGGCTGATAACGGGTCCACCGACGGCTCGCAGCAGATCGCCCGCGCGCTGGGTGCCCGCGTGGTGGATGTGGACCGGCGCGGCTACGGAGCGGCGCTGCAAGGCGGGATCGAGGCGGCGCGTGGTCGCTTCGTGGCCATGGGCGACGCCGATGACAGCTATGACTTCCTGTCGCTGATGCCATTTGTCGAGAAGCTGCGGGCGGGAGCTGACCTGGTGATGGGCAACCGCTTCCAGGGCGGGATTGCGCCGGGAGCGATGCCGCCGCTGCACCGCTATCTCGGCAATCCGGTGCTCAGCTTCCTCGGGCGGCTGTTCTATTCCACACCAATTGGCGACTTCCATTGTGGTCTGCGTGCCTTCTCCCGCGAGGCGATCCTGAAGCTCGGGCTGAACACCACGGGCATGGAGTTTGCCTCGGAGATGGTGGTGAAGGCGTCGCTGCACGGCCTGAGGGTTGAAGAGGCGCCAACCACATTGGTGCCGGATGGCCGCTCGCGTCCGCCGCATCTGCGCAGCTGGCGCGATGGCTGGCGGCACCTAAAGTTCCTGCTGACCTTCGCACCCAAGTGGCTGTTCCTGTATCCGGGCCTGGCACTGATGGCAGTGGGTGCGGCAGGCCTCGCGTGGTTGATGCCTGGCAATGCCCAGGTGATGGCAGGAATCCAGCTGGGTGTGCACTCGCTGCTGTTCTCGGCGGCCTTCGTGCTGATGGCGTCGCAGGTGCTGAGTTTTGCCTATTTGGCGCGACTGTTCGGGGTGCGTGAGGGCTTCTGGCCGGAGAGCAAGGGACTGGCGGCGGTGCGCGGCTGGTTCAGTGTGGAGCGGGGCTGCATCTATGGCGGTCTGCTACTGGCGGGCGGCATTGGCACAGCCCTCGCCGCCGTTGGCCTGTGGGCGTCCAGTGGCTGGGGGCCGATGCCGGTGGAGAACCTGATGCGCGTGGCAATCCCTGCGGTGCTGATGTGCTGCCTCGGGCTGCAGAGCATGTTCACGGCGTTCTTCGCAGGCCTGTTGTCGCAGCCGCGCGCCAACTGACGTCCCGATCTGTTCGCGCAATCCTGGTGTCCCATGCTGCGGCCTGGCGGGTCGCGGCATGCGCATTGCTGCCAACTCTCCTGACAGACTCAGGGTGTCCCATTCCGGAGCCCCGCACCCGCTGCACAGACGTGCTGCGGCGCAGCGGATCCGGCGGGCGGGTGCCCTGCCCACCATGAGGAGACCGCGATGCCAACCTCGATCGACCTGCACGTAGGCCGCCGCTTGCGCCGCCGCCGCCGCTTGATGGGCATGACCCAGCAGCAGCTGGCCGACCAGGTGGGTATCCGCTTCCAGCAGATCCAGAAATATGAATGCGGCGCCAACCGTATCACCGCCAGTCGGCTGTTCGAGCTGTCAGCCGCGCTCTCGATCCCGGTGCAGTATTTCTACGACGGCCTGACCGCACCTTTGGCGGGCACTGGTGAAGCTCCCGCCAACGATCACGACGATATCGGCCCGGACATCCTGCGCCAGAAGGAAACCCGCGAGCTGATCCGCGCTTACTACAACCTGGGCGAACGCCCCCGCCGCCGGTTGCTGGACCTCGCCAAGGCCTTGCAGGAAGACGCAACCGACGCAGCCTGATTGTACCGGGCGTTCCGCTGGCCGGATCAATCGCCCAGTGGCGCATGTGATGTGCCGGTTACCTGCTGGCTCATCGGGAACAGACATTGGCTGGCAAGCGTAAAGGCGCCCCAAGAGGCGCGTATAGGCTCAGTCTTGGTCAAGGTATGGCATTCGCTCCATTGCTACCGCACCCTCAGAAGCACCGCTGGTCACAAAGGCCCCAACCCGCCAGCTTGCTATTGTGACAGCACCAAGAGCGCAGGCGTGCCGACCATTGCCAGGGCGCATCAGAACAGTCGTGCGAGCGTGCCCGCTCGCTCAGTCCCAGATCGATCCCGACTGTCGAAACGGACTGGACCGGTGACAGCGCCTTAGCTACCGTCCGACGCGGTGGTTGTATCCCATGCGTGTCGCTGGGCCTCTGCCTCAACGACGAGCCGTCTACGAGATCGTGACATTGCAGCCGGCCCGTCAGGATCACACTAGCTGGACGCGACAGCTTGGCATGGGCTGAAATCAGGACATGAGCACCGCAATGATACTTTTCACTCACCATTCCACCTGCTTGGCCTATTCTCGAGACAGGGGCCTGCATCATCGTCCCTACGTGCAAGAGCTCGGCGTCCATTTCTTGACATACCACGATGGAGCCTTGGCACCGGTATTTGCCAGTCTCATTCCCAATCTAGACGTTCGGACAGTCTGGTTGGGCGACGCGCTTGGGACAGGCGTCACCATGTCAAGGGATGGCATGTTTGCGTGCGCTCAACCGGATGGATCAGTGTCCTTTGATCGTACGCAGCCCTCTGAATGGGAGACATTCTGGCCAGAGGATCCGGACCAGCTTGCCTTTCATCGCCAACCAGGCTTCTCGCCCGAAAGCGAGATGCAACGGTTTGCTGCTGAAGTGGAGCGGCTCAACAGAGAAGGTTTGCCGGTAAGGGTATACTGCGGCTCCGGTCAGGTTCCGAGGCCTGGTTTCCTCAACCTGGATATCTTGGTTTTTTGCAGAAAATTCGCTGCGGATCACCCCAACCAGTACTTCATATTCCCGTTCGCCGACCGCGGTTGGGGTCTTCCTGACAATTCAGTCGACTTCATCTTCCACGAAGATTTCATCGAACACGTACCGCAAATCATGCAGTGGCAGTTTCTCGCAGAAACGCGCCGCGTGCTGAAGCCAGGCGGTATCAACAGGGTCAATACTCCAGACCTGATTGAGGCGATGCGGCTTCATTCTGACTTCTCGAAGGGCTTCGATGGGGTTTACACGGGTGAGCTGCGCTGGGGGCATGTCAGCGTGCTATCGAAGATCCAGCTTGAAGAGATGGCCCGCCTCATTGGGTATTCCGAGGTCCATTTCATGAAGCGGAATGAAAGTCTGTCGCCTTACATGCTAGAGGACATTCGGCCTGGAGATGACCGCGACTGGCATACCGGAAACTTCTTTGCAGACCTGAAGAAGTAGTAGCATCAATCAAGACCTCCACCCCTTTGGTCATATGAAGCTATAGGGCAGGTTTGGTGCTTTGGGCGGGCAGGACAGCTCAAATGAAGTGCGATTGGATCCGAATGGATCGAAGTCGCGCGACAATCGTTGATAGAGCAGGTTTCGTGCCCCTGGATCTCAGTCCATCAGACCTGAACCTGCTCTATCTTTGGCGATGAACGATATCGTTGATCAAGCGCTCAGAGCGATGGGTTGGCAAGGAAGGGTCTGCGGGCCTTAGAAACCAGTTCGCTCATCGAGTGACTCGGTCGACAGCTTCGACGCTGTCAGACCAAATCGGGCATTCGGTGGCTTTGGGACGCCAACAGTGTCCTCGCGGGCCACGTCCTGCTCTCGATGCCCATTGATTCGAGACTATAGCGGTTAACCGGCGGAGCCGTGGGCCTCTCAAATCACAGCACAAACCGGCTGAGGTCTGTGTTGCGGGAAAGGCCTTCGACTTTGTCGCGGACATAGGCGGCGTCGACCGTGATGGTTTCGCCGCTGCGGTCGGTGGCGGTGAAGCTGATGTCGTCGAGGACGCGCTCCAGCACCGTGTGCAAGCGGCGGGCGCCGATGTTTTCAACTGAGGTGTTCACCTCCACTGCCACATCGGCGATGGCGTCCACCGCATCGTCGGTGATGACGAGGTTGACCTTCTCGGTGCCGATCAGGCCGGTGTACTGCTTCACCAGGCTCGCTTCCGGCTCGGTGAGGATGCGGCGGAAGTCGTCGCGGGTGAGGGCCTTGAGCTCGACCCGGATCGGCAGGCGGCCCTGCAACTCGGGCAGCAGATCGCTCGGCTTGGACACGTGGAACGCGCCCGAGGCGATGAACAGGATGAAGTCGGTTTTCAGCGCGCCGTGCTTGGTGGACACCGTGGTGCCCTCGATCAGGGGCAACAGGTCGCGCTGCACCCCTTCGCGGCTGACATCGGCGCCAGAGCGCTCGGCGCGGGCGGCGATCTTGTCGATCTCGTCGATGAACACCACGCCTTCGGTCTCGGCCAGACGCAGCGCCTCCTGCACGATCGCATCACGGTCGAGCAGCTTGTCGCTTTCCTCCGCCACCAGGGGCTCATAGGCCTGCTCGATGGTGGTCTTGCGGCGCCGCTTCTTGGCGCCCGAAAGGCTCTGTAGCATCTGAGTGAGGTCGATCATGCCGCCGGGGGCGCCGCCAGGCAGCTCCATCATCCCAGGCGCGACCGTCACGTCGAAATCCAGCTCGACCTCGCGGTCCGACAGCTGGCCGGCACGCAGCTTCTTGCGGAACGCCTCGCGGGTGCCGGCACTGGCATCGGTGCCCACCAGCGCATCCAGCACCCGGTCTTCGGCGGCCGCCTCAGCCTTGGTGCGCACATCCTTGCGGCGCTGGTCGCGCACCAGCTGGATGGCGGCTTCCACCAGATCGCGCACGATCTGGTCAACGTCGCGGCCGACATAGCCGACTTCGGTGAACTTGGTGGCCTCCACCTTCACGAACGGTGCGCCAGCGAGCCGCGCGAGGCGCCGGGCGATCTCGGTCTTGCCGACGCCAGTGGGGCCGATCATCAGGATATTCTTGGGCGTGGTCTCGTCGCGCAGCTTCTCGGGCAGCTGCTTGCGGCGCCAGCGGTTGCGCAGGGCGATGGCTACGGCGCGCTTGGCATCGGCCTGGCCGATCACATGGCGGTCGAGTTCGGAGACGATTTCGCGGGGGGACAGATCGGTCACGCAGGTGCGTCCAGGGTTTCGATGGTCAGATTGCCGTTGGTGTAGACGCAGATATCCGCCGCGATCGCCATCGCCTTGCGAGCGATCTCCTCGGCGGTCAGATCCTGGTCATAGAGGGCGCGGGCTGCGGCCAGGGCATAGCCGCCACCGGATCCAATGGCCGCCACGGGGTGGTCAGGGTCGAGCACGTCGCCAGTGCCGGTCAGCACGTAGGTGCCGCTGGCATCAGCGCAGATCAGCATAGCCTCCAGCTTGCGCAGATACTGGTCGGTGCGCCAGTCCTTGGCGAGTTCCACACAGGCCCGCAGCAGCTGGCTGGGGAAGCGCTCGAGCTTGGCTTCCAGCCGCTCGAACAGGGTGAAGGCATCGGCGGTGGCTCCGGCAAAGCCCACGATCACCGCCCCGCCAGCCAAAGGCCGCACTTTGCGGGCGCCGTGCTTCATCACGGTATTGCCCACGCTGACCTGTCCATCGCCGGCAATCACCACCTTGCCGCCCTTGCGGACCACCAGGATCGTGGTGCCACGCCAGTCGGATGCGGATCGTTCAAAGTCGCTCATGGCTGCGCGATGTGGGCGTTGCCGGGCAGGTTTGCAAGCGGACGCGCTGGAACGGTTCGAAGCACTTGCGCACGCAACAGCGATCAGAGCCCTCACGCGACAACTGGAACAAGCGGTGCCGGTGGTGGCGCCGAGCAATGCGGGGCGCTATCATGGCGTTATGGCCGATGGACAGCATGCACCGATCACCCTCATTCCCGGTACCACGCGCCCGGTCGGTGCGGGGGTTTCGCCCGAGGGGCTTTTGCTCGATTGCTGGTATCTGGCGCGGCCCTCTGCGGAAGTGAAGCCGGGCACACAGGCGCGCGTGATGATGGCGGGCGAGCCGGTGCTGGTGGGCCGGACAGCCGACGGGACGCCGTTCGCGCTCAAGGATGTCTGCCCGCACCGCGGGGTTCCGCTGTCCGCTGGCCGCCAGATGCCCGCGCCCGATGGCAGTGCCTCGGTGCAGTGCCCCTATCACGGCTGGCAGTTTGGAACCGGTGACGGGGTGTGCAAGCTGATGCCCTCGCTTGTCGAGGGCCAGACGATGGATACCGCGCGGGTCAGGGTCCGGCGCTATCCGGTGGTGGAAAAGCACGGGCTGCTCTTCGTCTACATCGCCGCCGATCCCCGGTTTGAGGGCGAGCCCCCTGCGCCGCCTGAGTTCGGATTGCGCGCCGACAGACCGCGCTTTGTGGTGTCGCGGGTATTCGAGGCCCATATGGACAATGCCGTCGTCGGTCTGATGGACCCCGCGCATGTCCCCTTTGTCCATACACAGTGGTGGTGGCGTCCACCCTCCACCGGACTGCGGCCCAAGGAAAAGCAATTCGAGCCGCGCGGTCGCGGCTGGGCCATCGCCCGCCATGCACCTTCGGGCAACTCCCTGGCCTACCGGCTGCTGTTCGGACAGGATGTGACCACCGAGATCGTGTTTGAGTTACCCGGCTATCGCTGGGAAGTGGTGGAGAACGGGCGGGCGCAGTTCTTCACCCTCACCTGCCTCACCCCGATCGACGGACGCTCGACCCTGATCACCCAGGCCAGCTATTGGACCGGTGCGCCACTGCTGGACCTGATCAAGCCATTCCTGATCCCCGGCGCCCGCGAGTTTCTCGACCAGGACGGCCGGTTCGTGGACCTGCAGAACCAGGGTCTGCCGTACATGCGGTCCATGCTGTGGATCGACGATATCGACGTCCAGGCCAAATGGTACCACGCCCTCAAGAAGGAATGGGCTGCATCCAGCGCCGATGGGCGCGCCTTCACCAATCCAGTCAAACCGGCCACACTGCGTTGGCGCAGCTGATCTGACGTCCGGCGTTTGCGACCGGGGCAAGCTGCACCCGCCTCAGGACCGTGGTGCAAAGACCCTAGGGCTTCACCATCGCGAACTGCGCCACATCGATGCGGCCGGTGCGGAAGCCCGCCTCGCAATAAGCCAGATAGAAGCGCCACAGCTGGCGGAAGCGGTCATCGAAGCCCAACTCACGGATCGACCGCCATTCCTCGAGGAACTTGGTGCCCCATTGCGACAGGGTTTCGGCGTAGGACAGGCCAAAGGCTGCCGCGCCCTCCCACACCAGTCCGGCGCGCTGCACCTCCTGGCGCAGGCGCGAGACGCTGGGCAGCATGCCGCCGGGGAAAATATACCGCTGGATGAAGTCGGCCCGGGAGCGATACTCATCGAACAAGCGGTCATCGATGGTGATGATCTGCAGGCCAGCCTTGCCGCCTGGCTTGAGCACCGACGACACCTTATCGAAATAGGCTGGCCAATATTCCTCGCCCACCGCTTCGAACATTTCGATCGAAGCAACCGCATCGAACTGGCCAGTGATATCCCGGTAGTCCTTGAGCAGGATCTCGGTGCGGTCCGACAGACCGGCGCGGGCCAGCCGGTCCACCGCCCAGGCATGCTGTTCCTTGGAGATGGTGACACCAGTGACCCGAGCGCCACGCTCGCGCGCCGCATATTCGGCAAAGCCACCCCAACCGCAGCCGATTTCCAGCACATGCATGCCCGGCTTCAGGTCGATCATGTCCGCCAGCTGCGCATATTTGTTCATCTGCGCCGTGGTGAGGTCTTCGTCCGGCGAGTGGAATACCGCCGAGGAATAGGTCATCGAGGGGTCGAGCCAGCGGCTGTAGAACCGATTGCCCAAGTCGTAGTGGGCATGGATGTTCTTGCGCGAGCCCTGGCGGGTGTTGCGGTTCAGCAGCTTGTGGCGGATCGCGTTGATGGCCCGCATGATCGGCCCACCCATCAGCAGGCGGGGCATCTGATCGAGATTGGACGAGAAGGCTTCAAGGATCCGGGCAAGGTCGGTCGTATCCCACTCGCCCGCCATCAGACCCTCGGCAAAGCCGATGTCACCGTTGGCCATCACCCGGTTCACCACAGCGAAGTCCTTGATGTGCAAGTCGGCGTCGACACCGGGCTTGGCGCCCTGGAACCGCAGCACCCGGCCATCCGGCAAGGTCACCGTGATCGAGCCGGATACCATCCGGGTCATGGCGATCGCTGCCAGTTTGAACGAGCCCGGCACGCCCTTGAGTGACCGCGCAAGCGCAGTTGTCATCAGGACGGGGCTGGTGGCTGATGGAGCGGGGGGAGCGACTTCAAGCTGCGTCATGGTACCTCTTACGCAGGACGGATCGCCTCAGTTCAGGTCCATCCCTGACTGTGGCAGTTCCGGCGGCAGAACCAATGCCATGCAGATGACGGGTCAGGCGGCGCACCAACGCCACACTGTGACCTGACTGTTCCAGCATGTCTGAACCCCTCATCCGCGACGGATTGACGCTATGCCATTCACTTCGGCTGTGCCAGCCGTGCGGTCGATACCGGTGAGGGCTTGTCCGGCTTGTGGTGGTAGCGTGCACCTTTCAGCAGAAGTTTCAGCGCTTCCCAATGAATGGCGGTGATCACCTTCAGGGTCAGGAACGGCACCTTGAAGAAAGCGCGGCGCAGATGCCGGTCATCCAGCGGCTGTGCAGTCGCCTTGAGGGTGGCCAGATGATCGCGGACCCCGTTCACGGCCTTGTCGATGGTAAGGGTCAGGGTCTGGGCAGGGCCGCGCAGGGTAAAGGCATAGCCACCCTCCACTGCAAAGAATGGCGAGACGTGGAACACCTTGTCCGCCTCCTGCCGCTCCACGGCAGCGGCGCCTCCGGCAGGCGCAACATAGGAATGTGTCTCGCCGAACGTATTGTTCACCTCATAGATCACCCCGGCCAGCTGGCCATCCGGGCGATAGGCGAAGAACACCGACAGCGGATTGAACACATAGCCCAGCACCCGCGGAAAGCTCAGGAGCCGGATCGGCCCGCCGCCCGCATCAATCCCCGCCTCAGCCAGCCGCGCCTCAACCCAGCCGCGCAGCGGTGCGCCCGACCGGTCACCATGGTCCTTGTCGAAGAAGGCTAGCGGGCCGAAGCGGTTGTGCTTCAGCCAGCCGAGCCCGGCTGGCACGGGCGCATCCACGTCCAGCAGCAGCTGGAAGATCGCATAGGACAGCCGGTGCTCGAACGGCGCGAACCGCACATGCACGGTGCGCCCGTCATAGAGAGCAGGCACTGGCAGGGCAGGCACTGGCAGGTCAGGCGGTGGCGGATGGTGGGACGGGGCTGTCATGGGCGTCGGTCGGCTTGTCGCGCGGGATCGCGGTGGTGTCCAGTTGTACGCAACGCGGCGGCCATCAGTTGCGCTCCTGTGCCGCACCTGTGGCGATGTGGTCCGGCCTGCCCTATCTAACGCCAGTATGAGTGACCCGATCGATACCTCCAAGCTGCCCCAGGCCGCGCGTGATGCCCTGGCCGAAGCCGCCGCGCGGCGGGCAGCGGAAGCCGCAGCCACCGCCGAAGCCGCCGCCCAACGGGCCGAGCACGGTGGCCCCGCCGGTGCCGAACCGACCCGCTATGGAGACTGGGAGCGCAAGGGAATCGCCGTCGACTTCTAGAGCTTCCGGTGGCAGCTCTGCGACCGCGATGACCGCTTTGGTGTTCAGATTGTCATTCACTCTGCCTGCAGTTATATCATGCGCCGATTCCATTCTAAGGATACGCTTCGGGAAGCGATAAAGTCGAAAGCCATGCAGCCGATAAAGAGAGCCAGACTGGCAAGTGACACCAGACCACCGCATCGGGGTGCGTCTCTCTTGCTTGCGATGATGGACGAGTCACTTGCGTCCAGTCTATCATGGAGCGGTCTTTGCATTTTGGCACGATCGGTTTCGGTCAGGCCCGGTGCGGCCTCCACTCCCTAGGAGGCGCAAGTAGAAGACCGTGTGAGGAGGTAATGCTGTGGGTAACGTGACTCCAATCAGTTTCGAGATGCGGGAAGCAGCATCACAATTCGCCAGAGAGCTGTCTGTGTCCAGTTCGCTTCATGAGCAGGACTTCATTTTTCAGTTTTTGATCAACAACCCGGTGTTTCAAGGAAGCCGCGACGCGATCCATTATTACTTTTACGACGGTCGGAATTCAGCGGAAAAGTTCGCAAGACTGATATCCGAGCTGGGCTTCCCAGCTGCAACGGCCCCGAGAGTCTTGGAATTCGCCTCAGGATACGGCTGCGTGTCGAGACATCTTAAGGACGTTCTGGCGGGCGCAAGCATCCTTAGCTGTGACATTCATCAGGATGCAGTTGATTTCATCCAAACAAATCTTGGCATGGCGGCAGCAGTTTCCGCCTCTACCCCAGAACGTCTTTCGGTCACAGGTCCCTTCGAAGTTGTGTTCGCCTTGTCCTTCTTTTCGCATATGCCCCGGTTGACCTGGGGTCGCTGGATGAAGGTTTTGTATGACCGTGTGGCCCCTGGTGGCGTGCTCGTGTTCACCACGCATGGCGTCACATCTGCGAAGAACCATTTTGGCGACCCTGCAATCCCGGCGGACGGTTTCTGGTTCAAGCCCGAGAGTGAGCAGGCGGACCTGAGCGTTCAAGAGTATGGCCAGACCATCGTACTGGAGCCCTTCGTGCACTCTCAGGTCGCCACCATTCCCGGAGCAGTCCTTGAGCGCTTCCAGGAAGCCTACTGGTGGAACCACCAGGATTTGGTCGTTGTGAGAAAGCCGTCTTAGGCGCACGACATCCTGTAAGGGGTTGAACAAAGAGGATCGGTGATGCGCCGTGAGGTGTACCACTGGATGCGAGATCGGCGAGAGCGGCAGTCAAAATCAATGCAGGGCAAGTCGATTTTTGCCAACTTGCCGCGCAGCTCCTCCAGATCACGAAGCATCCCACGGCCACTGCTTGGGCTACGTTGCTGCTAACCTGGAACGTTTGCGGGTGCATCAATAGAGCCACGAATGGCATGGCGAGGTCTGCGAGGACTCCGATGGTGTCCGGACTGCGCAGCACCCATCCTAGAGATCAGTCATCGGCAAGAGCTAGTCGAGCGACATGCCCGAGCCGGTTGCGCGGGATTTAGCGGCTAGAGCGAGGTTTGGTGAGGTGGGTCCGCTTCGCGGTGTCAACTTCGACGGCGTTGTGGTGGTCCAGGCCAGCGTCTGAAACCGGGTCGGGTGAGCCGAAGGCCGGGACCCGAGCCTGATCAGGACAAGCAGGCAATGGGCATAGACTTTTCGAACAGGCCGCGAAAACGCGGCCGGACACAACCATGCCAGAGCTGGCCGTCGTGCCAATGAGGATTGCGCGGTGCGTGCTGGCCTGTGGTGGTCGAGGATTCCGCGCAAGGCCTGGTACTCATCCCAGAGCCCGCCGATGGCCCGCACGTGCGCCAGGCCTGATGGTATATAGAGGCGAGCCAATAGGCATGCTCGGCGCAGGCGCTGCGATCCGGGCCTCGACAGAGAGGATGGTGTTCCTGAACGAGACCTTGTTAGAGACAGGGGTAGTGCAGCCAGGGGCCCAGCCCAGAGATAGGGCCTGGCGACATGATGACTCTCGACAGTCTGGCGGTCCAAACAAGCGCAAAGGCTGCCTCGATCATCAAGGGCTGTGAAGGATGGCTGCTGGTCCTCCCGCTCTGCACGCCCTGTTCGCCCTGTTCGCCCGACCCAACCCTTTGGTCATGGCGTTCCCAAAGCTGAAAGTCCCCCTGCGCAAGACCGCAGCCCGTATTTGCGACGACCTGTTCGATGTCCTCTGCGATTATTGCGACCAGCTCAGGCCGGAGGGCTGCAGGAACTTCCTCAAGACCTCCATGTGAAATGCATCATAGTCGCACTGTGCTCTACCCCTTTCCCTGGCCGCCAGCCCGCAGTTCCAGCGCACGGGCGTAGACGGTCTGGCGGGACAGGCCAGTCAGCCGGGTGACTTCGGCCACCGCTTCGCGGGTGCTCAGCCGGGCCAGGGCCGATGCCAGCAGCTCATCGAGGTCGCCGGCCGCCGCCGCGTCTGTCGGCTCCAGTGGCGGCGCGATCACAAGCACGATCTCACCGCGCGGAGCCCCGGCCCGGGCTCGCTCCAGGAGCTGGGAGACCGGGCCACGCCAGGCTTCCTCATAGACCTTGGTCAGCTCGCGGGCCACGCAGGCCTGCCGGTCGCCGAATGCCGCCAGGATCGCCTCCAGACCTGCCGCCAGACGCGGGCCGGTTTCGAACAGGACGACTGTCAGGGGCAGGGCCGCCGCCGCCGCCAGAAAAGTCGCACGCGCGCCGGGCTTGACCGGGATGAAGCCCATGAAGGCAAACTGCTCGCTCGGCAGTCCACTGACCGACAGGGCCGCCAGCACTGCTGAGGCGCCCGGCACCGCCCGCACCTCATGGCCAGCAGCCAGGACAGCCTGCGCCAGCCGGGTTCCTGGATCGCTGACCCCCGGTGTGCCCGCGTCGGAGGTGAAGGCCACGCTGCCGCCACTGGCCAGAACCTCCAGCGCCCGCGCTGCTGCCCGCTCGGTCGCGGCCTCGTCGCACCGCTCCACACGGCCCGACAGGCCAAAGGCTGCCATCAGCTTGCGGGTGACTCGGGTGTCTTCGGCCAGGATCAGATCGACGCTGCGCAGCACCTCCACGGCGCGGGGTTGCATGTCGCCCAGATTGCCGATCGGGGTGGCAACCAGCCACAGTAAAGGGCCGGTAGCCGATTGCGGACGGGCGCTGCTACCGGTAGGTTCCTGTCCATCTGTTGATCGCCTGGAAATCTGTCGCGCCATGAGCCTCTATCCTGCCTCTGCCCCTAACCGTTCCGCTGGCCTGTGGCAAAAGCTGCGCGCGGGTGTGCTGGTGCTGGCTGGCTTGGTGGCCGCTTGCGCCAGTCCTGCGGCATCACCTCAGACTACGACCGCTGGCACCTCGACGGCTGCGCCGCGGCCGGGGCAGGCGCAGCCTGACCGCACCGCCGAGTTCCGGGTGCAGGCCAATGCCCAGGTCACACCTGCCCATCTCAATGGTCGCCGGGTGTTCCGGATCGCGATCCTCGCCCCCTTCTCGAGCCCCAATGCCGGGGTACGCGAGGCCGCCTCGACCCTGCAGGCCTCGGCTGAGCTGGCCCTGTTCGAGCATGGTGACGGCTCGGTGATCCTGATGCCCAAGGACAGCGGCGATACCGCCGAGGAAGCGGCAGCTGCCGCCCGCCTCGCGTTGCAGAACGGCGCCAATGTGATCCTGGGACCGATGTTTGCCAGCGGCACGCTGGCGGTGGCGCCATTCGCGCGGGCGAACAATGTGCCGATGTTTTCGTTCTCGGCCGACACCACCGAGGCCGGGCGCGGCGTCTATGTGCTCACCTTCCTGCCCGAGGACGAGGCACGGCGCGTGATTTCCTATGCCGCCAGCCAGGGTGTGCGGCGGCTGGTGATCGTCGTGCCGCAGGACCGGTTCGGCGAGCGCTATGAAGCGGCTGCCACCGAGGCGGCGGCAGCGGCTGGCATCCAGGTGGCGGGCGTGGCCCGCTATGATGCACAGCGCAGTGCAGCTTCGCTGCAGGCGGCGGCGCGCCAGGCCTCGACCCTCGCCAGCGGCGGGCCGCGCTATGCCACCGGCATCTTCATGCCGGACCAGGGCGTGACCGTCCGGGCCCTGGCCCAGACCCTGTCGACCACCAACGCCTCGGTGACCCGCGTGCGCTATCTTGGCACCGGCCTGTGGAACGACCCGGCGACCTTGCAGGATTCGCGGCTGCTGGGCGGCTGGTTCCCGACCCCGGACCTGGCGACGCGCGCGAATTTCGAGGCGCGCTTCCAGCAGGCATTCGGGCGGCGCCCCACCCGGCTGGCCGGGATGGCCTATGACGCCACCGCTCTGCTGGTGCGGATTGCCCGCAACGGTGATTCCTCGGGCATCACGCCAGCGGCGATTGGCACGCCCCAGGGCTTCTTTGGCGTCGACGGCGCTTTCCGCTTCCGCAATGGCGTGGCCGAACGGGCGCTGGCGATCAATGAAGTCGGGCCGCGCGGCCTGCGGGTGCTCGAGCCTGCGCCCACCAGCTTTGGCGGCCCGGCAGCGGCCCTGCCCGGTCCAGTCCAGGCGGCAGCCGCCCGCTAGCAGCTGTCGCTCCCCGTTGCCAGTCACCGGACGGGCTGCCACAGCCCGCCCTCGTTTCATGATCGGCAAGGCCCCGCCATGACCCTCAAAGTGCGCATCATCCCCTGCCTCGATGTGAAGGACGGCCGCGTGGTCAAGGGCGTGCAGTTCGAGAGCCTGCGCGATGCCGGTGATCCGGTCGAGCAGGCCCGCTTCTATGATGCCGAGGGTGCCGACGAGATCTGCTTCCTCGATATCTCCGCCAGCCACGAAGGGCGCGGGACCCTGCTGGAGATGGTGTCGCGCACGGCAGAGGCCTGTTTCACGCCCCTCACCGTGGGTGGCGGAGTGCGCAGCGCCGATGACTTCCGCGCCCTGCTGCTGGCAGGGGCCGACAAGGTCGGGGTGAACACCGCTGCGGTGCGCGACCGTGCCATCGTGTCTGAGGCCGCGCGGCGGTTTGGGGCGCAGTGTGTGGTGGTGTCGATCGATGCCCGCCGTACCCTGGAAGGCCGCTGGGAGATCTATACCCATGGCGGGCGCAACTCCACCGGCATCGATGCCCTGGACTATGCCCGCGACGTGGTGGCACGCGGCGCCGGCGAGCTATTGGTGACGTCGATGGACCGCGACGGCACCCGCGCCGGCTATGACCTCGAGCTGATCCGGGCGGTCGCCGATGCCGTCAGTGTGCCTGTTGTGGCATCAGGTGGCGTGGGCAGCCTGCAACACCTTGTAGAGGGAGTGTCCGTAGGCGGAGCAAATGCTGTGCTGGCCGCTTCCATATTCCACTTCCGCACCCATACTCTGGCCGAGGCGCGCGCGGCCCTGGCGGAGGCGGGCGCGCCGGTACGCCAGCCCCTGGTGGCTGCGGCGGCCTGATCCCCTTCCTCCCCACTGCGTACCCCACCCTGGACGGCTGCCATGAGCCTTGGAACTGCCATCGATACCCTGCTCGCCGACATCGAGACCCGGCGCGGCGCCGACCCCGAAACCAGCTGGACCGCGCGTCTTCTGGCCAAGGGCACGCTGAAATGCGCCAAGAAGGTGGGTGAGGAGGGTGTAGAACTGGCCCTCGCCCTCGCCGCCGAGAGTGACGAGGCGGTGGCATCCGAGGCCGCCGACCTGCTCTATCATCTGTGCGTGGCGCTGGCGTCGCGCGGCATTGCGCCCGAGGCCGTAGCCGCGGCGATGGCGGGCCGCCGCGGGGTGTCGGGCCTCGACGAGAAGGCGGCGCGGACCGAGTCAGCCGATGGGTGATGTGATCCTGCGCCAGGCCGAGGCTGCCGATGTGCCAGAGCTGGCGCGGTTTGGGGCCGCGATCTTCGCCCATAGCTTCGCCCACAACTACCCACCCACCGAGCTCGCCGCCTTCCTGGCGCAAGCCTATGATCCGGCGAAAATCGCCCGTGAAGTGGCCGATCCGGCCTGCCTGATGTATCTGGCGACCGGCGCCGATGGGACCATCCTCGGCTATCTCTATTGCGGCCCCCTCGACCTGCCCGTGCCCGACGCCGAGCCCGGCGCCTACGAACTTAAGCGCCTCTATCTCGACCCCAGCCTGCACGGCACCGGCACCGCCCAGCGCCTGTGGCAGACCTGCCTGTCAGCCGCACAAGCCGCCCGCGCCCCCGCCATCTATGTCGGCGTCTGGAGCGCCAACCACCGCGCCCAGGCCTTCTACCGCCGCTGCGGCTTCACCGAACAAGTCGGCACCTACATCTTCCCCGTGGGCGCAGTGATGGACGTGGAGCTGATCCTGCGGTTCGACGTGCACCCTGGCACGTGATGGAACCTTGGCGAACCATTGACTGATCTGAAAGGCCGTTCCTATATGGGAACGACACAGTCCTGATTGAGGCCTTTCATGAGCAGGGTTGCTGCACCGCCCGCTAACCACCCGCCCGGAACCAGCCCCGGAACCCCAGACAATATTGCCTTTCAGACCATCCTCTTCATGGGTCTCGAGGCCCGGCTTCAAGACACCATCGAACGACTTGGTGATGAAACCTCACCTGGCGATATCGTCCACACCATTCTGCGAAACCGGCTCCCCTTCTGGACGCTCGATAATCTTGCCAGCGCCACAAGCTTCTTCAAAACCGAAGACATCCGCGAGCTTCTGGGGGTCTCGAAATCGACCTTCTATCGGCGCAAGAATGACGCCGACGGAGACCTGTCACTGCTACAGACTGCCAGTGTCTATCGCTTTGCAGAGATCCTCACGATGGCGCAGGAGATCTTCGGGTCCAAGGAGGCGACCGACGCCTGGCTCGACACGCCAAACCGGTTCCTCAACAAGGAGCGGCCGATTGACCTGATCCTCACGCCACCAGGTGCTGACCGCGTGCGGGACTACCTGATCCAGGTTTCGACTGGAACTTATGTGTGATGGGGTTGATGGCGCCCATCCATCCTTGCCAGCCGGCATTGCCGCTGACCGGTTGGCGGCTCGACGCCGTCATTCACGCAGCCAGCTGGGACAGTGGGATCGGGGCTGCGCGGGCTGGCGGGCGCTGGAACCGTCCGGGGCGCCATGTGGTCTATGCGTCACTGGACCCTTCGACCCCACTCCTTGAGGTCGCGGTTCATTCAGGCTTTGACTACCTCGACCGCGTCCCGCATGTCCTCACGGCATTTGCAATCGATGATCCTAACTTGCTTGGCGTGATCGCGCCGGATGACATCCCGAACCAACGTTGGCTCGATGTCGGGGCCAAGACGCCAGCGATGCTCGACTATGCAGAGCAGTTGCTCGATCGCTATCCCTTTGTGGCCATCCCGAGCGCGGTTTCCCGATCTGCGTGGAATCTTCTCTTCGATCCAACAGCGCGTCACTTCGCCACTGGAAAGGCCTGGCGAATGATCGATCAGTTCCGATTTGGTCTGGACCCGCGCTTACCTGCGCTGATTGATCCCACCACCCGATAAGGCCTGCGCGACGCCGTAGCATCGGCTTGTACCGGCCCCGTCAGGCCTGTGGTTCCCGCGAGCATCAAGGGCCAAGCCCTCCCCGCCACGCTTTACCCAAACACCCGGGCGAAGATGGTGTCGACGTGTTTCAGGTGGTGGGCGTCGTCGAAGTGGGTGGCGAGGGCTTCGGGGGGAAGGTGGGCTGTCACGTCCGGGTCGGCTTGCAGGCGGGACAGGAGCGCATCGGCGGGGCGGGGGGCTGGGAGTTGCCAGACGTCCATGGCGTTGCGCTGCACCAGACGGTAGGCGTCCTCGCGGCTGGCGCCGGCCTGGGTGAGGGCCAGCAGCACGCGCTGCGAATTGTGCAGGCCGCCCAGAAGATCGAGATTGGCGCGCATCCGCTGCGGATAGACCACCAGCTTCTCGATCACGCCGGCGAGGCGGTGCAGGGCAAAGTCGAGGTGGATGGTGGCGTCGGGGCCGATCCCGCGCTCGACGCTGGAGTGCGAGATATCCCGCTCGTGCCACAGCGCCACATTCTCCAGCGCCGGAATGGCAGCCGAGCGCACGAGGCGTGCAAGGCCCGTCAGGTTCTCGGTCAGCACCGGGTTGCGCTTGTGCGGCATGGCGCTTGAGCCCTTCTGGCCCGGCGAGAAATACTCTTCCGCCTCCAGCACTTCGGTGCGCTGCAGATGGCGGATCTCGGTGGCGAGGCGCTCGATGGACGACGCCACCACCGCGAGGGCGCAGAAGAACGCCGCATGCCGGTCGCGCGGGATCACCTGGGTCGAGACTGGCTCGGGCACCAGTCCCATCTGCGCCGCCACATGGGCCTCCACCGCCGGGTCGATCTGGGCGAAGGTTCCGACGGCGCCGGAGATGGCGCAGGTGGCGATCTCGGCCCTGGCGGCCAGCAGGCGCTGGCGGGCGCGCTGGAACTCGGCGTGATAGCCGGCCAGCACCACGCCGAAGGTGGTGGGCTCGGCATGGATGCCGTGGCTGCGGCCGATGCGGATCGTATCCTTGTGTTCGATCGCGCGGGTCTTCAGCGCCGCCAGCACCCGGTCGACCCCCGCCAGCAGCAGGTCGCTGGCCCGCGCCAGCTGGACCGCAAGGCAGGTATCGAGCACGTCCGAGCTGGTCATGCCCTGGTGCACGAAGCGGGCCTGGGGGCCGACGATCTCGGCGAGGTGGGTGAGGAAGGCGATCACATCGTGCTTCACCTCGGCCTCGATGGCATCGATGCGCTCGACATCGAACACCGCGTCGCGGCCCTTGGCCCAGATGGTGGCGGCGGCTTCGGCAGGCACCACGCCTAGCTCCGCCAGCTTGTCGGTGGCGTGGGCCTCGATCTCGAACCAGATCCGGAAGCGGGTCTGCGGCGACCAGATCTCGACCATCTCGGGGCGGGCATAGCGGGGGATCATGGTCGTGGCCTCACGGGCGAAGAGCGGCAGGTGCGGGTGCGCGGCTTCCCTGCCAAGGATTGGCCGGGGTTTCCAGTGCGCGCCACAGGCTTGCGGCCGGCCTCCGGGCAGGGAGGCCGGCCGCATGTCGGCTTCAGGACTGACACCAGGTCAGTCGGTGATGGGCCGGTTGCGGGTCTCGGGCACGAAGAACAGACCCACCACCAGCGTGATGCCGGCAATGATGATCGGATACCACAGGCCCTGATAGATGTTGCCCGATGTGGCCACGATGGCGAAGGTGATCGACGGCAGCAGCCCGCCGAACCAGCCATTGCCGATATGGTATGGCAGCGACATCGAGGTGTAGCGGATCCGGGTGGGGAACAGCTCCACCAGCGCTGCCGCAATCGGGCCGTAGACCATGGTGACATAGACCACCAGCAGCCACAGGATCGCGATCGCCACTGGCATATTGATCGCAGCCTTGTCGGCAGAGGCCGGGTAGCCAGCCGTCTTCAGGGCATCGCCGATGCGGGCCTTGAAGTCGTCGGCGGCGGCCTTGGCGGCATCGCCGCTGAGCCCCGCGCCCTCATAGGAGGCAACCACCGTATTGCCCACACGGATCTGGGCTACCGAGCCAGCCGGCGCCGCTGCGTTCTCATAGGAGATGCCCGCCTTGGCCAGATAGCTCTTGGCGATGTCGCAGCTCTGCAGGAACTTGGCCTTGCCCACCGGGTCGAACTGGGCCGCGCAAGCCGCGTTGTCGGCCACCACGGTCACCGGCGCATTGCGCTGGGCTTCGGCCAGGGCCGGGTTCACCGCAGCGGTCAGGGCCTGGAACAGCGGGAAGTAGGTGGCAATCGCCAGCGCCAACCCGGCCAGAATGATCGGCTTGCGCCCGATCTTGTCCGACAGCCAGCCGAAGAACACGAAGCCCGGTGTGGCCAGCGCCAGCGAGATCGCGATCATCGTATAGGTGGTCAGACCGTCGACTTTGAGCATCTTCTCAAGGAAATACAGCGCGTAGAACTGGCCGGTATACCAGACCACGCCCTGACCCATGACCAGCCCGAACAGGGCCAGCAGGACGATCTTGAGATTGCTCCACTTGCCGAAGGAATCCGCCAGCGGGGCCTTGGAGGCCTTGCCCGAGGATTTCATTTCCTTGAACACGGGACTTTCTTCCAGCTGCATCCGGATCCAGAGCGACACGCCGAGCAGCAGCATCGAGAACAGGAACGGCACGCGCCAGCCCCAGTCCTTGAACGCATCCTCGCCGACGATCACCCGGGTGGCCCCGATCACCGCCAGCGCCAGGAACAGGCCCAGGGTTGCCGTGGTCTGGATCCACGAGGTGTAGAAGCCGCGCTTGCCCTCGGGGGCGTGCTCGGCGACGTAAGTGGCCGCGCCGCCATACTCGCCGCCCATGGCCAGGCCTTGCAGCAGGCGCAGGCCGATCAGGATCACCGGCGCCAGGATGCCGATCTGGGCATAGGTGGGCAGCACGCCCACGAGGAAGGTGGCGATCCCCATCAGGCCCATGGTGACGAGGAACGTGTATTTACGTCCCACCAGGTCGCCGATCCGGCCAAACACCACTGCCCCGAACGGACGCACCACAAAGCCGGCCGCAAAGGCCAGCAGCGCGAAGATGAAGGCGGTGGTCTCGTTGATCCCCGGCGCTTCGAAGAAGTGCTTGCCCATGATCGCGGCGAGCGTGCCGAAGATATAGAAGTCGTACCATTCGAACACGGTGCCCAGCGACGATGCGCCGATCACCATGGCGTTCTTGTTCTTGGACCTCGCATCAGCGGGGGCCCCGGTTGTACTGGCAATACTCATGTCTGCCTCCCCTGCCGGTTGGTTCCGGCCTGTCACGGGTACCGGGGCTCTCATGCCGGACCCGTTCTCCAGCCCCCGGCAGGATGTCCGGAGGCGTGTGTTCCAACTGTCGGGCCTGCCGGGTGAGGGGCAGGCTGTGGCGGGCTAGAAGCCGCGCTTGGCCACGAAATGCAGCCGGTCGAGACTGCCCTCCTGTCCGTTGAGGAGCCCGCGCTCGCCGCGCCGGTACTCGATCCCGAGATCGGTGCCAGGCACCGGGGTGAAGAAGACATTGGCGAACAGGCTCCACGAGCTTTCGCTGGCGGTGCCGGCTGACAGCAGCGGATCGAGGTCTGCCTCCTGCCAGGACAGGCCGATATTGGTGCGGGTGCGCGGCCCCAGCTTGAAGCGGGCGGCGATCGTGGCCGAGGTGATCGGGATCGCCTCCAGCCGGCCGCCGCCTGCGCTGATGGCATAGGCGTCCGGGATCAGGCCAAGGCCGATGTAGCGGCCGATGCCCTCGCCTGTGGTGACCATGAAGCGCAAGTCGTGCCCGTTCTGCGGACCGAACGGGATCTTGCCCGACAACGACAGGCCCCAGCCGGTGGTGGTCTCGTCCAGACCAGGCTGCTCGATCACCAGCTGGCGGGCGACAAACGCAGCTGAATAGGTGGCCGGGCCACGGGTCAGGTTCACCCGCGCCACCACATCGGGCAGCCAGTCATCGTCCTGGCCGCCGGTGGCAGCGGTGCCCACGCCTTGCACCGTGGTTTCGGGGTTCTCGAGTGCGAACTGCCAGGTGAGGCTGTCGGAGACGCGGCGGGTATAGCGCAGCTGCGGCTGGCGGACGAATACGGTGCCGTCGGTGGTGCCGATGAAGTCGGTGGTCTCTGGCAGGACAGCGACATTCTGGAACGTGGTCCAGTCCTGCCCCACCAGCCAGTTATCGAGCGTGAGATAGGCGCGCCGCAAACCAAGGTCATAGGCATTGGTGGCGTTTTGTGTGCCCTGGGTGCCCGGCGCGGAAGCAAAGTCGAGCTCGATCAGTGCCGTGGCCTGATGGCCCTCGATGGTGGGCGTGATCGTCACCACCAGCCGTGACTGCTTGCCATGGCCGGTAAAGCGCAGGTCATCGGCAGGGCCGCCAACCGGAGTGGCTGACGGCACATAGAATTCGCGCGCATTGTTGCCACCGCCCGCCGTTATGGGGCCCGGCCCGTCATTGAAGCGGGTGAAGACCCCGTCGACTTTGACAAAGCCCGAGAACCGCACCGTGCCACCAGCGGCCCGGAAACCTTCGGAGGGCGCAGGCGCGGCCGCAGTGGGGGCCGCTGCCCGTTGTTCAAGCGCCGTGACCCGCGGCTCCAGAGTGGCAGGCTGGGCGTTGGCCACGATCTGGTTGGTCAGCTGGCTGCGCAGCCAGGCGACCTCCGCCTCCAGCGCGGCGACCCGCTGGTCAATGGTGCCTGCCCCCTCTTGCTGACCGGTCGGGACCGGCGCCTGTCCTGCAGCCGGTGCCTGCTGGGCCAGCGCCAGCTGCGGCACCACAGCCGCTAGGGCCGCGAGGCTCGCCGCAGACAGTATTCGTTTGTGACAGTTCATGTACGTTTACCTCCCTCGGACCGCGCCAGTTATTCTTCTTGTTGTTATTTCAGGCACGACTGCTCTGCTTCGCGAGTTCAAGACTTGCGAACCGTTTGCACCACAATGGGCCTGAATTGGTCGGTTGACTGTTGTTCAAAAAACCCCACGCGACAACGGGTTTTTCCCTCCCAGACCCTGCGTCACGTTGCCTCACAGATTTGTGATCGCTTGGTGATACTGTTGGAGGGCTGGAGAGCGGACCCGGTCAGCTTGGCGTGTGGCAGGTTTGCTGCGAGGCGCGTGGCTGTCCGGCGCATGTGCGCTTGGCGGTCTGTTCCCGATCCGGCATGAAGTGCGCAACGAGCATTCCGGCGGCGTGCCGCACGGGGTCGGGGTTTCGAGTGGAGGAACAGATGTCGGACCGGATCGCGCCCCCTGCGGGCTTTGCCAATGCGCAGACCCTCGACTGGGCGGGCTATCAGCGGATGTATCTGGAGTCGGTGCAGAACCCGGAGGCGTTCTGGGGCGAGCAGGGCAAGCGGCTCGACTGGTTCCGGCCTTACACCAAGGTCAAGGAAACCTCGTTCCACGAAGCCGACTTCCAGATCCGCTGGTTTGGCGATGGCCAGCTGAACGTGTCGCACAATTGCATCGACCGGCATCTGGCGGCACGTGGCGACAAGACCGCCATCATCTGGGAGGCCGACGACCCGGCCCTCAGCCGCCACATCAGCTATGCCGAGCTGCACGCCGAAGTGTGCCGGATGGCCAATGTGCTGAAGGGACAAGGGGTGCAGCGGGGGGATCGGGTGACGATCTATCTGCCGATGATCCCGGAAGCGGCCTATGCGATGCTGGCCTGTGCCCGGATCGGAGCGATCCATTCGATCGTGTTCGGCGGCTTCTCGCCTGACAGTCTGGCCAACCGGATCCAGGACTGCGATTCCAAGCTGGTGATCACGGCTGATGAGGGCCTGCGCGGTGGCCGCAAGGTGCCTCTCAAGACCAATGTGGACGAAGCGCTCAAGCACTGTAACAGCGTCACGAGCGTGATCGTTGTGGCCCGCACCGGGGCCGATGTGCCGATGGAGCCTGGCCGCGACCATGCCTATGGCCCGCTGCGCGATGCCGCCTCGACGGACTGTCCGGCCGAAGTGATGGATGCCGAGGCGCCGCTCTTCATCCTCTATACCTCCGGCTCCACCGGCAAGCCGAAGGGGGTGGTGCACACCACGGGCGGCTATCTCGTGCATGCCTCGATCACGCACCAGTATGTGTTCGACTATCGCGAGGAGGACATTCACTGGTGCACGGCGGATGTGGGTTGGGTGACCGGCCACAGCTACATCGTCTATGGCCCGCTCTCGAACGGCGCCACGACACTGATGTTCGAAGGGGTGCCCACCTGGCCGGACGCCTCACGCTTCTGGCAGGTGATCGACAAGCATCAGGTGACGGTGTTCTACACGGCCCCCACTGCGATCCGCGCGCTGATGCGGGAGGGCGATGCGCTGGTGACGGACACCTCGAGCCGCAAGAGCCTGCGCCTGTTGGGCTCGGTGGGTGAGCCGATCAATCCCGAGGCCTGGCTGTGGTATCACCGCGTGGTGGGCGAAGGGCGCTGCCCGATTGTGGATACCTGGTGGCAGACCGAGACAGGCGGTGTGCTGATCAGCCCGCTGCCGGGTGCCACGCCGCTCAAGCCGGGCTCCGCCACGCTGCCGTTCTTTGGCGTGCAGCCGGCACTGGTGGATGCCGAGGGGCTGTTCCTGCAGGGCGCTACCTCCGGCAATCTGGTGCTCAAGGACAGCTGGCCGGGGCAGATGCGCACGGTCTACAACGACCACCGCCGCTTCTTCGAGACCTACTTCAGCTCCTATAAGGGCCTGTATTTCACTGGTGACGGCTGCCGCCGTGACGAGGACGGCTACTACTGGATCACTGGCCGGGTGGATGATGTGATCAATGTCTCCGGCCACCGGATGGGTACGGCAGAAGTCGAAAGCGCGCTGGTGGCTCACGCCAAGGTCGCCGAGGCCGCCGTGGTCGGTTATCCGCACGACATCAAGGGTCAGGGCATCTATGCCTATGTGACGCTGAATGCCGGTGAAGCAGGGGATGAGGCCCTGCGCAAGGAGCTGGTGGCCTGGGTGCGCCACGAGATCGGCCCGATCGCCAGCCCCGACAAGATCCAGTTCGCCCCCGGCCTGCCCAAGACCCGCAGCGGCAAGATCATGCGTCGCATCCTGCGCAAGATCGCCGAGGACGACTTCGGCGCCTTGGGCGACACCTCGACCCTGGCTGACCCCAGCGTGGTGGACGACCTGATCGCCAACCGACAGAACAAACAGTCCTGACGCCAGCCAGCCCCGAAGACCTGCTGCCGACAGCAGACTGGTGATCAGATAGCGTCGGCAGCATGTCGCGACACAGACACTGCTCGCGTCCAGTCGGATTGGTTTTGTTGGCTGCGGTCTCCGTGTGCACGCAGAATCGTCGTTGCACGCGCAGGCCAGTTGCATCCAAGTACCGGTCTGTCTGGTGATCGAGGCTGACCCATCTCCCACGCGAGCAGCCCGGCCAGGCGGTCCACTCCACCACAGCAGGACTGGTCTTGTGCGGTTCGTTTGTGCTGACTGGCTCCGCCTGAGTGCCCTTCACAGCGCACATGATCCACAACCTCGCTACCCTTGGGATCCTGTCCTCGCGCTACCATGACGCCAGAAGCACCTGACAGGGCCTTGGGTTCTCGAGCCACAAAGAGGGTCGTTCTTTCAGGACGCGCAATTGTCAGGCACTGTTATGGAGCGCAGTTGCTCGCAACTGCGCCAGCGGCGCGGAGCGCCGCTACGGGTGGCGCATTGTTCGGATTGTGTGGGAGGGGGTGGCGGCGCAGTTGCAAGCAACTGCGCTCCAGGGGGCCGCCGATCCCGCTAGCCACCCGCCTTCCGGCCCGGTCAAGGCCGCGCGAAGCGCGCCCCGCAGGGGCTTGGCCTTGAGGGGGCCGGAAGGCGGAAGCAAAGTAAGCTTGGTTCTGGCGCCAGCAGGGCTGGTGACAGAACCTCCCAAGCCAGGCGGGGGTTGGGCAGGGGCCAAGCTTCCAAGCTATCCGCCCATCGGCACCGCCGCGATGGCTTGGGAGGAAGTGTCGCCGAGCTTGCTCGCGCCACTTCCAACATCATCGTGTTCCGCCTTCCGGTGCCGTCAAGGACAAGCCCCTGCGGGGCGGCTTCGCCGTCCTTGACCGCCCCTCCAGGCGGGTCCTTCGTCCGAGGTGCTCGCTGGAGCCCCGATGCTTGCAGCGGGGCCAGCGGCGCGGAGCGACGCTACTTCCCCCGCAAAACCCGAGGCCCCGAGGCGCTGACGCGCCTGCCCCGCTGCAAGCATCGGGGCTCCGATGGTCCCGCTGGACCGCGCCGCCTCTGCGGCGCCCTTCGGCGGGGCGATGCGCGGCAAGGCCGCGCGCTCCAGCGGGTGTCAATCGGTCGATCGGAACCAACAGCAAGACGCGGCCACCGCAGCTCCCGCCCCGCAAGAAGCCCGAGAGGGCCGACGTTGGGCCTCGCATCCGAACCATCGACTTCACCACCAAAAGCCTACCCCTGGCCTGAGTGGCTGCCGGCTGTGCAGTGGCAGTGGAGCCGTGACCGGTGACGCGCTGATGCCTGCTCCGGCGAAGAGGCTCAACAGTTCCTTCAGCCTCCTGTGCCAGAACGATACGGCATGGCTGACAGTTCTGCTTTCCCCGCCCCTCTGGCACCCGCCCGTGCTGCCGATCCTTTGGTGTCGGTGGTGGTTCCCTGTTTCAACGAACAAGAGGTGATCCGCGCAGCCCATGCGCGGCTGGCACCGGCGCTGGAAGCCACCGGGGCGCGGTTCGAGATCATCTATGTCAATGACGGTTCGCGCGATGCCACCGCCGGCCTGCTCGACTTCATTGCCGCGCGGGACAGCCGGGTGCGGGTGGTGCATCTGTCGCGCAATTTCGGACATCAAATCGCGGTGTCGGCCGGGCTGGAGCATGCCGCAGGCGATGCGATTGCCATCATCGATGCCGATCTGCAGGACCCGCCAGAGCTGATCGGCGACATGCTGGCGAAATGGCGTGAAGGCTATGACGTGGTGTTTGGCCAGCGGCTGTCGCGCGAGGGCGAGAGCGCCTTCAAGCTGGCGACGGCGCGGTGGTTCTATCGCGGGCTCAATGCGCTGTCGGATGTGGATATTCCACTGGATGTGGGCGATTTCAGGCTGGTGGACCGGGCCGTGGCCGATGCGATCCTGGCGATGCCCGAACGCGACCGGTTCCTGCGCGGCATGTTCGCCTGGGCCGGTTTCCGCCAGATCGCTTTGCCCTATCACCGCGATGCGCGGGCGGCAGGCGAGACGAAGTATCCGTTGCGCAAGATGCTGCGGCTGGCGTTCGATGGCATGCTGTCGTTCTCGATGCAGCCCCTGAGGCTGGTCCTGACCCTCGGGCTCGCCATTGTGGCGCTGGCGGGCCTGGGGATCATCTATGCCGTGGCCAACCGGCTGTTCACTGAGAATTGGGTCAGCGGATGGACGCTGCTGTTCATCGCCACCATGTTCATGGGCGGCGTGCAGCTGATCGTCATGGGGATGATCGGGGAGTATGTGGGGCGGATCTACATGGCCTCCAAGGAGCGCCCGCTCTATCTTGTCGGGCGCCGTACGGGTTTTGACAGCGCGTCCGTGGCTGCGCCCGCTTCTCGGCCCGCTACAAACCGCGAACCGCGCAGCCGAAGGGTTGCCTGACGCGATGGTGGCCGAAACCGCTTCCCTGCCGCAGGACCGCCAGCTGGGCCTGCCATGGCCCGCCCTCTTGGGGCTGATGATCGCAGCCAGTCTGGCGCTGTCCCTCTGGGTGGTGCCGATGGGCGATATGCCGTGGCGGCTGCATGTGGCCACAGAGGCCTGGGCGGGGCGCGCGGTCTATGCCGATGTGGTGGAAGTCAACCCGCCGCTGTGGTTCTGGGCAGCCATTCCAGCTGTCGCCCTGGCACAGTTGACCGGCCTGTCGGCCTATGCGGTGCTGATGGGCCTGTGCCATCTGGCTGTGGCCGGAGCCGTTCTGGTGTGGGACCGGCTGGCCGATGGCCTGGTCGACCGGAGCAGCCGGATCGCGGGCGGCTTTGCTCTGGCCTTTACGGCTCTGATCCTGCCGGTTGGCGAAGTCGGGCAGCGTGAGAGCGCTGCGCTGGTCGGTACCGTGCTGTGGATCGCGCTGGCCGCACGGCGGGCTCGGGGCCTCGCCACAGGCTGGCCAATCGCCCTGGCCGCAGCCGGGTTCGCAGCCTATGGCTTTGCGCTCAAGCATTATTTTGTGGTGATCCCGGTGCTGGTGGAGCTGGCGCTGATCGTCCGGCAGAAGCGGGCTTGGCGACCGATCCGGCCCGAGACCCTTTTGTTGGTCTGTGCGGCGCTGGCCTATGCTGCCAGCGTGGTGGCTTTCACCGCAACCTTTCTCACCAGTATCGTGCCGTTGGTGGGCCTCGCATATGGCGGCTTCAGTCCGCTGGCGCGGCTCGAGCCACTGCAAGCTGGCGCCTATCTGCTGGCGTTGCTCGCGGTGGTGCCCTGGACCGTGCTGATGCTGGCCCTGTCGGGCGAGCGGCGGGGGATGGTGTGGGGGCTGGCCGCGACAGCGGTGGTGTTTGCCCTGATTGTCGCGCTGCAGATGAAGGGCTGGCGCTATCATGCGCTGGCGGCGCAGGGGGCGGCCATCGTGGCGCTGGCACTGGCGGCAGCCCGGCAGTCGGGTGCGCCGGTGCGGTTCCGCCTGGCCCTGGTGGCGAGCGTGGTGGCCTTCGGGGGGCTGCTGGTGGGCCAGCCGCTGCGCGCCGCAATCCAGGGCACGGCTGTCGTGCCCGACCCGGAAGTGGCCGAACTTCTGGCGGCAGCTCCGCCGCAGAGCCGCATCCTGATCCTCGACAGCGCCCCCGAGAACGTCTTCCTCTATCCCCAGACAGAAGGCCGCCAGCATTGGTCGCGGCACTATTCCCTCTGGATGCTGGCCGGACTGACGGACCGCTCGGGCGCTGTCCCGTCGGGCGATCCGGCGCGGGCAGCGGAACTCGAGCGGGTCCTCGACGAGTTCCGCGCCGATCTTTTGTGCCGCCCGGTCGATCTGATCCTGGCCCGCCATTTCCCGGCCGGTCCCGACCACCAGGGCTTCCGCCCGGTCGATCTGATCCGCGCCGATGCAGCCACCGACCAGCTGTGGCGCAGCCACTACGCCCTGGCCCGCACCGACGGCACCTGGCAACTCTGGCAACGCACCAGCCCCCGCCCCGCCGACACCCCATGCCAGCGCCTGCGGTAGGTTGCAGTCTGGATTGTCCATCCCCCTACGGCCCCTTGCAAGGCGCCGCCTTACTGGCCTAGCGTTGTGATATGGAGCTGGAAGCCTTCCTGCAACGTTGGAGTGGTGGCGATGGTGGTGCCGAGCGCGCCAACTATGCCCTATTCCTCACGGAGTTGACGGCCATTCTGGGGGTTCCGGCCCCCGAACCTGCGCGGGCCGATAGCGAAAGCAACGATTATGTGTTCGAGCGGGCCGTACGCCCCTATGGCCTGCAGACCGCACAACCCAAGCGGATCGACCTGTACAAGCGCGGTTGCTTCATCCTGGAAGCCAAGCAGTCGCGCCAGCGCCCGGACAATGCGAAATTCGTAACCGGTACGCAGCCCGGCCTGCCCGGGCTCGACACACCGCAACCCCGCACCGGCAAGCAGTTCGAGGACACCACAGCGCGCCGCCGCAAGTGGGACGTGCTCTTGCGCAATGCCTACACACAGGCGGTGGACTATGTGGCGATGCTGCCGCCCGAGCATCAGGCACCGCCCTTCATCATCGTGTGCGACGTTGGTTTCTGCCTGGAGATCTATGCCGACTTCTCGGGCACGGGGCGTGGCTACAAGAGTTTCCCAGACCGCCAGAACAACCGCATCTTCCTGGAAGACCTGCGCGACCCGAAGGTCCGCGAACTATTGGCGGCGATCTGGAGCGACCCCAAGAGCCTGGACCCCACAGCACGCGCAGCCTTGGCCACCCGCGACATTGCTGAGCGCCTGGCACAAGTCTCCAAGGCGATGGAAAAGCGCGGGGTTCAGCCCGAGCAGGCGGCGCTGTTCCTGATGCGCTGCATCTTCACGATGTTCGCCGAGGATGTGGAACTGCTGCCCACAGACAAGTTCAAGGAGCTGCTCCGCCTCGGCGTGGAGAATCCCGCGCGCTTCCCATTGAATCTGAAAGAGCTCTGGAACGCGATGGAGAACGGAGGCGAGAGCTATGTGATCCATGCCACGGTCAGGCGTTTCAATGGCGGCCTGTTCGAGAACAGCACCGTATTCGAACTTGATCGCGAGGAGATTGGCGAGCTGCTGGAGGCAGCAGGCCGCGACTGGCGCGAGGTGGAGCCCGCCATCTTCGGCACCCTTCTGGAACAGGCGCTGGACACCAAGGAGCGGGCTAAGCTGGGTGCCCACTTCACCCCGCGCCCCTATGTCGAGCGGCTGGTTGAGGCCACCATCATGGAGCCGCTGCGGGCCGAATGGGACGAGACGCAGCGCCGGGTGGAAGATGCCATGGCCGAGGGCGACGAGGCGCGGGCGCGGCGGATCGTGGAGGCGTTCCACCATCGTCTATGCACGCTGGTGGTGCTGGACCCGGCCTGCGGCACCGGCAACTTCCTTTATGTGGCGCTCGACCTGATGAAGCGGCTGGAAGGCGAGGTGCTGAATCTGCGCGAGGCGCTGAGCGGCGAGGAGAAGTTCCGCTTCCTGGCGGGCGAGACCGTGGACCCGCACCAGTTCATCGGCCTCGAGCTGAACCCGCGCGCGGCGGCCATCGCCGATCTGGTGCTGTGGATAGGGCATCTGCAGCTGCATTACCGCACTTATACCGAGCACCCGGCGGAGCCGATCCTCCAGGCCTTCGGCAATATCCGGAAGATGGACGCGGTCCTCACCTGGGACGGCTACCCGGTGCCGCAGGTGAAGGACGGCCGCGAAGTCCTGCCCAGTCCCCGCCAGCCCGCCTGGCCGGAAGCCGACTTCATCGTGGGGAACCCGCCGTTTATTGGGAAGGGTCAGGGTATGCGGGTTGCGCTGGGAGACCCGTATCTTAAGGCACTTTGGGCGAGCTATCCGAATGTTGGCGAAAGCGCTGACTTCGTGATGTATTGGTGGGATCGCTGTGCGACCGCCCTTACCCGTAAATCAAGCCGACTGCGCCGGTTTGGACTGGTAACCACCAACTCGATTGTCCAAAACTTTAATAGGCGTGTACTCGAACACCACATGAAAGGGCAAGAACCGATTTCAATAGTGTTCGCGATCGCAGATCACCCATGGACCAAGACGGATAAGACTTCAGCAGCGGTTCGGATTGCAATGACAGTTGCAGAAAGCGGAAGCTCTGAAGGAGTCGTTCAACAGGTTGTACGTGAAAGCAATCTTGAGACTGACTCGCCTGTGGTTGATGTTATCCCCTCTATTGGCATGGTCAATCCGGATTTGACAATCGGCGTGAATGTCACTGCTGCCAAGGCGTTAAGGGCAAATCATGGTGTTTCGTCGAATGGGATGATGCTAGCCGGCCATGGCTTTGTTATTGACGAACGGGAACGTGACTATCTTCTGCTTGGTGCTGACGATCAGTTCCGAGCCCGAATTAGACCGTATCTGAATGGCCGCGACGTGATGAGCCGGGCGCGTGGTCGGTTTGTGATCGACCTTTTTGGTTTGGAAGAACCAGCTATCCGGCAAGGCGCCCCAAGGCTCTATGAGCATCTACTCAAGGCAGTTCGCTATGATTGGGACGAGAATGGCGTGCCAAGAACCGACAAGCATGGCCACAAGACGGGGCGAGAGTGGAACAGGCGAGATCGGTTCCGAGAGCGCTGGTGGGAGTTTGGAGAACCACGCAAGCTGCTGAGAAGCTTTGTCGAAGGCACTTCCAGGTACATCGCAACAGTAGAGACCACAAAGCACAGGGTATTCCAATTCTTCGATTCGGCAATTCTACCTGACCATATGCTCGTTACATTCGGCCTTTCCGGCCCCTCGCACCTCGGCGTCCTGTCCAGCCGCATTCATTGTACCTGGGCCTTGGGACAGGGCGGGACGTTGGAGGATCGACCAAGATATACAAAGAGCCAGTGCTTCGACCTCTTCCCCTTCCCCGACGCCTCCCCCGAACAGCAGGCGGTGATCGGGGCGCTGGCGGAGGAGCTGGATGCGACCCGCAAGGCGGTGCTGGCGGAGGAGGCGGATCTGACACTGACGAGGCTCTACAATCTGCTGGAAGCCGTGCGGGGGCCGGGTGGGCTGGCGGCGCTGTCGGCTGAGGATCAGGACAAGGTGGCGCGCGGGCGGGTGCTGATCCTCGACGAGCTGCACCGGCGGATCGATGCGGCGGTGGCCGACGCCTATGGCTGGCCGCACGACCTGTCCGACCAGGACATCCTCGCCCGCCTCGTGGCCCTCAATGCCGAGCGCCGGGCCGAGGAGGAGGCCGGCACAGTGCGCTGGCTGCGCCCCGACTATCAGATTCCGCGCTTTGCCAGGCCCAGCGACAAGAGCAGCGCTACCCAGCTGGGCCTTGCCCTGGTGGGGGCCGACGGCGCCTCATCCGCCGCCGCAACAGGCGCGCAGACCGCCTGGCCCAAGGACCGCGATGCCCAGCCGCTGGTGGTCGAAATGGCCGTGCGCGCCGCAGCTGGCCAGCCCGTCACCGCCGCCGCCATCGCCCGCAGCTTCAAGGGCGGCGGCAAGCGGATCGAGCCCCGCGTGGCCCAGATCCTTCTCACTCTCGCCAGCTACGGCCGCATCGACCGCCTCTCCAGTACCAGCTATGCCGCCCGGCGTGCTGCCTGATGGCTCGTCAAATACAAAAGGCCCGGGCGGGGGCCCGGGCCTTGGTGTTGGGGTGGTGCCTGGATCAGACCAGGGCGGCCTTGGCCTTCTCGACCAGGGCGCCGAAGGCGTCTGGTTGGGTGATGGCGAGGTCGCTCATGACCTTGCGGTCCATCTCGACGCCGGCCTTGGCCAGGCCGTCGATGAAGCGCGAGTAGGTCAGCTCATAGGGGCGGACGGCGGCGTTGATGCGCTGGATCCACAGGCTGCGGAAGCTGCGCTTCTTGGCCTTGCGGTCGCGATAGGCATATTGCCCGGCGCGCCAGACAGCGGCGGTCGCGGTCCGGATGGTGTTCTTGCGGCGCCCACGGAAGCCCTTGGCAGCTGCCAGGATCTTCTTGTGCTTGGCGCGGGTTTCCTTGCCGGCCTTGATGCGTGCCATGGTATGATCTCCTTACAGGCCGTACGGGGTCCACAGCTTCACGCGCTTCGCATCGCCTTCGGCGAGGACGCTCGTGCCGCGGTTGTTCCGGATGTACTTGGCATTGTGCGAGATCAGGCGGTGGCGCTTGCCCACCACACCGTGCAACACCTTGCCGGTGGCGGTGATCTTGAATCGCTTCTTGACCCCGCTCTTGGTCTTCAGTTTCGGCATTTCGCTCTCCGTGAGTTAGGCTGCCGTTCCCCGCCGGAGCGGACACGACAGACAGCATGACGGGCCGCCACGGCATGCCGTTTCGCCGGGCGACCCCTGAAGGGCGCCGTCTCTAGCCGAAACCAGCCTCAATGCAAGGCATAGAGTCAGCGCTGCCCGCCTGCGGGGGTGGCCACCCTGGCCAGCCTGGCTGGAAGCAGGTCCTGTGGGCGCGGCAGCCGGCAGTCTATCCTCCACAGTCGCAGCTGGGTTATCCTCTCGCTGCCGTGCAATGACACATGCAGGCCAAGGAGCGGATATGAGCGACCAGATCGACCATGGCACCAGCGCGCCCCCGGCTGACGGGCAGCGCTATCAGTCGTTCGCAGCCTTCTATCCGTTCTATATCCAGGAACATCAAAATGCTGTCAGCCGCCGCTTGCATGTGGTGGGAACCGCGCTGGTGATCGCGTGCCTGACTGCGGGGGCACTGGCCGACTGGCGCTGGTTCGTCGCAGCGCCGGTGTGCGGCTATGCCTTCGCCTGGGTGGGGCATTTCTTCTTCGAGAAGAACCGGCCAGCTACTTTCACCTATCCGCTGTGGAGCTTGATGGGCGACTTCCGCATGTTCTTCGAAGTCGTGACCGGGCGGCGGGCCTGGTAGCTGCGGGGCAGGTGCCTGGCCCCAACGGCAAACGGCCGGACCTTCGGGGTCCGGCCGTTGCTGGGATCGGGAGAGAGCGGGCCTCAGGCCGGGGTGGGTTCCGGCTCGGGGCTGGCAGTGCCGGCCTTGCGGCCAATCACGGGCAGGGCTGCCGACGGACCCGATGGCGGACGGGCGCCGGGCTCGTCGCGGACGGGACGCTCGCCATTCAGCAGCGCCTTGATCTCGTCGCCGCTGAGGGTCTCATACTCCAGCAGGCCCTGGGCGATCTTTTCCAGATCGTCGCGGCGCTCCGTCAGGATCCGGCGCGCCTCATTGAGGCCCCAGTCCACCAGCCGCTTGATCTCGCTGTCGATCTTCTGGGCCGTGGCTTCCGAGACATTCTGCGACTGCGCCACCGAGTGACCCAGGAACACTTCGCGCTGGTTCTCGCCATAGGCCACAGTGCCGAGCTCGTCGGAGTAGCCCCACTGGGTCACCATGGCGCGGGCAAGCCGGGTGGCCTGCTCGATGTCGGAGGAGGCGCCGGAGGTGATGGCGTCCTTGCCGAACACGATCTCCTCGGCCACCCGGCCACCCATCATGACGGCCATCCGGCTCATCATCTGGCGATAGCTCATCGACAGCTTGTCGCGCTCGGGCAGCTGCATCACCATCCCCAGAGCGCGGCCACGCGGGATGATGGTGGCCTTGTGCACCGGGTCGGTATGCGGGACCGTGAGGGCCACCAGGGCATGACCGCCCTCGTGATAGGCGGTGAGGCGCTTCTCGTCCTCGCCCATGGCCATCGACTTGCGCTCGACGCCCATCATGACCTTGTCCTTGGCGTCCTCGAACTCCTGCATGGTGACAAGCCGCTTGGCACGGCGGGCCGCCAGCAGGGCCGCTTCATTCACCAGGTTCATCAGGTCGGCGCCCGAGAAGCCAGGTGTGCCACGTGCGATGATCTTGGCTTCCACGTCCTGGCTGAGGGGCACATTGCGCATGTGCACCTTGAGGATCTTCTCGCGGCCATTGATGTCGGGCAGGCCCACCACGATCTGGCGGTCGAACCGGCCAGGGCGCAGGAGGGCCGGGTCCAGCACGTCCGGACGGTTGGTGGCGGCGATGATGATGATGCCTTCATTGGCCTCGAAGCCATCCATCTCCACCAGCAGCTGGTTCAGGGTCTGCTCGCGCTCGTCATTGCCGCCGCCGAGACCGGCACCGCGATGACGGCCCACCGCATCGATTTCATCGATGAAGATGATGCAAGGGGCGTTCTTCTTGGCCTGTTCGAACATGTCGCGCACACGGCTGGCGCCGACGCCCATCATCTCGACGAAAGTCCGAACCCGGAATGGTGAAGAACGGCACATTGGCCTCGCCCGCCACGGGCACGGGCGGTGAGGGTCTTGCCGGTACCGGCGGACCCACCAGCAACGCGCCCTTGGGGATCTTGCCGCCGAGGCGCTGGGAACTTGGCGGGGTCCTTCAGGAAGTCGACGACTTCCTGCAGCTCCTCACGGGCCTCGTCGATGCCGGCCACGTCATCAAAGGTGACGCGGTTCTTGTTCTCGGTCAGCAAGCGCGCCTTGGACTTGCCAAAGCCCCATGGCACCACCACGGGCACCACCGCTCATCTGCCGCATCAGCAGGAACCAGATGCCGAGGATCAGGGCAAACGGCAGCAGGCTGCTCAGCAGGCTCATCAGGAAGCTCGGCCGGGTGTTCGACGGAAGGGCTCCACCAGGACGCCAGCCTTTTCCAGCCGGTCCAGATGGTCACCGCCATCGGCGGTATGGTGTGGTGGCAACCATGCTGTGTGTCCTGCATGGTCACCCGCATCCGTTCGCCCTGGATCACCACGGATTTGACGCGGCCAGCGTCAACTTCGGCCATCACCTGGGAGTAGGGGCGGAGGTTGCGGTCTGTTCTGTTGTCGCAGTCCGCTGGGTCCACGAGAAGACGGCCACAAGGGCCATCGCCAACAGTCCCAGATTGCGAGATCCACGCATTTTCATCGGCATCATCCGGTTCGAACATCCAGTCCGCTGCCCCGGCATGGGGCAACAGCTGGCTCAGGAGATCAACATAGGCACGCGGCGCGCCATTGGCACCCCCCCTTTGGACCGCCTGAAGGGTCTGTGTTCAGCCGTGACCGCCGCGCGACTGGTCATCTGCCTCCACACAGACCAGACCCAGTGCCAGTGCCCGCACAGTGGCCGAGACCCGGTCATGCACGTCCAGCTTGGCGAAGACGCGCCCGAGCAGGCTTTCGACTGTGCGTTCGGATATCCCCAGCCGCGTGCCGATCCGCCCCATTGCTGTCGCCCCGCGCCACCAGGGCCAGCACTTCGGTCTCGCGCGGGGTGAGCGGACTGTCAGCTGTGTCGTCGCAGCCATCCAGCATCACGACGCGCTGGTGAACGGCTGGCATGCCAGAGCCACCTCCAGCGTTGCCGCATCGCCTCAGCCGCAGACCCCGCTATCTGTCCCCACCGCGAAATAGGCGGCGGTTCCCGGGCCGAGAAGACCGGCACGCTCAGGCCGTCGGCAATCCCGAACGCGCGCGCACATCCAGAAAGTCCAGCTGCTCCCGGCTGAGACGCATCAGGGCTCCGACTTCGAACCAGTGGAATGGATGGGTCACATGGCGCGCTGCCCGCAATCGTCGGGTCGATGCTGAAATAGTTGCGCGCCTGATAGTGCGCCAGCCAGGTCTCGGGAAAGGTTCGAACTCAAATCCGGACTGGAGGGGAACTTCTGCAGCGTGCGCATCGTCTGGACATAGCTCCAGAACGAAGCGCCCATACTGGTCACATAACGGCTCATCGCCCGATAGACCGCTTCCTTGCGGTCGGCGTCGCAGATTGCCTGCAGCAGCTGCTGGAAAGGGGATGGGTCCGGAGACGGCATTCTGGCCTCGGATTGCCAGAGGGTTGGCGCCTTGGAGTGTGCACCATCAGCGGCGTGACGTGAACCACACTTCGGGAGGGGCGGCGATCACAATTCAGGGGCGGCCCAGTCTGACCCGCCCGCGCGGTAGAGCTGGAAAGGGAGGGGGTAGGCAAGGGCCTGGGCAGGTGGCACACAGCGCGCGCTCGGGCGCCGCCAGTGGCAGCCTGTGGCAGACTGAAACCTGGGCACTGGCACAGAGCCAACCGCCTGTCAGACCGTGTTTGCGTGAAAGGTATCCATGTCCATCGCCCCACCGCCCGCCACCGACCTGACCGGCGCCGATGCCCTGGTGCGCACTCTGGCCGACTGTGGCGTGACGCACTGCTTTGCCAATCCCGGCACCAGCGAGATGCATCTGGTGCAGGCACTGGATCGTGAGCCGCGCGTGCGCAGTGTGCTGTGCCTGTTCGAAGGCGTGGCCACAGGGGGCGGCGGACGGATTTGCCCGCATCACAGGCGTGCCTGCGATGACGCTGCTGCATCTGGGACCGGGCTACGGGAATGGCCTCGCCAATATCCACAACGCCCGCCGCGCCCATGCCCCGATGATCAATGTTGTGGGCGACCATGCGATGGAGCACCGCAAGCTCGATGCTCCGCTCAGCTCGAAACATCGAGAGCATTGTGGAGGCCAATTCCAGCTGGATCAGCGTTGCCGAAACTCCGGCGCAGACTGGCGCCCTGGCGGCTGACGCATTCGGTGCATCCCATGGCCCCGCCCGGCTCGCCCGTGACCTTGATCCTGCCCGCCGATACAGCCTGGTTGACGGGGGGGCAGATGGCGCCGGTTCCGCAGCTGCCGCAGCCCACGCCAGTCGACGCTGCAGCGATCACGGCGGCGGCCGCGGCTGTCAGGGCCGCTAGCAAGCCGGTGGTACTGGTTGGCGGCCCTGCCCTGTGGCAACCCGCTGGGCTTGCAGCCATGGCGCGACTGAAGGCCGCAGGTGTGCGGGTCATGATCGATACTTTCCCGGCCCGCCAGGCCAGGGGCGCGGGCCGCTTCGCCCCCGACCGGATGCAGTATTTCGCGGAAGGCGCGATGGCAGACCTGGAGGGCACAGACCTGATGCTGCTGGCTGGCACCACGACGCCCTGCGCCTTCTTTGCCTATCCGGGCAAGCCATCAGTGCTGGTGCCGAAGGCTGCACCGTGCATCCTTTGAGCGCGCGGCACGACGCTACAGTCGATGCGCTGTCCCGCCTCGCCGATGCTCTGGGAGCGCCCGCGCAGGCGCCCGTCGCGGCCACCCGGATCCAGCCCCGACAAGCCGCTCGGCGCCCTGACCCCCGCCCGTGTGCCCAGTCGCTGGCGCGGCACATGCCAGATGATGCGATCATCTCGGATGATGCCGTCACCGCAGGCCTGCCCCACTATCTGGCGACCCTGGCGGCTGCACCGCATGACTGGCTGTTCCTGACAGGGGGCGCCATCGGCCAGGGGTTGCCGCTCGCCGTCGGCTCCGCCTGTGCCGCGCCGCATCGCAAGACCATTGCCCTCACCGGCGACGGAGCCGGCATGTACACGGTGCAGGCCCTGTGGACCATGGCGCGCGAGAAGCTGCCGGTGGTGACAGTTGTATTCGCCAATCGCTCCTACCGGATTCTCAACATCGAGATGGCCCGTACCGGCGCCGGCAATCCAGCCCTGCGGCCCGGGCGATGCTCTCGCTGGACGGGCCTGAGCTGGACTGGGTCAAGCTGGCGGAAGGCCATGGCGTCTGCGCAATCCGGGCCGAAACCGCCGAGGCCTTCGACGAAGCCCTCGCCCGTGCGATAGCCATGGACGAGCCGGGTCCTGATCGAGGCGGTCCTCTAGACTGAGCGGCGGGCCCAACGGCCAGAGGAGAGCTTGAAATGACTTCACACCGCGAAGACCCCGTCTTTCAAGGTCCCGTCCTCGAAACCGAGCGCCTGATTCTCCGCCCACCCAACGGAGAGGACTTCGATGCCTTTGCGACCATGATGCAAGACGGCGCGCATGTGCGTTCGTGGGCGGTCCGATGGAGCGGCCCGTTGCCTGGCGGACTGGTGCACGATCGCCGGTGCCTGGATGGTGCGGGGCTTCTCGATGTTCTCGGTCATCGAGAAAGCCAGCGGGCAGTGGGTCGGGCGGATCGGGCCATGGTATCCGGAGGGATGGCCGGCGCGGGAAGTTGGCTGGGGCCTTTCGCCTGTGGCGACCGGCAAGGGCTATGGGCTCGAGGCAGCGGCGGCCTGCCTGGACTACGTGTTCGATGTTCTGGGATGGGACGACGTGATCCACATCATCGACCCCGACAACCAGCCCTCCATTAATCTGGCCCGGCGCCTTGGCTCGACCAATCGCGGGCGGACCCAGATGCCGCCGCCAACCAAGAACTGGTTGTCGAGGCGTGGGGCCAGACGGCCATCGAATGGCGTGCCCGCCGCGCGGCTGCCTAGCCGGTGGCGAGACAGATGCGCCCGATCCGAACAGCTGTCGAGGTCAAGGGTTGCGCCCTGCACGCAGACGGCTCATCCACAGGGCACACGACAGCCGGTTATGCTGGACCCGATACTTGGGCAGCACCACAGGGAGATGGACGATGGATCTGGACTGAAGGGCCGCACCGCCGTGGTGCTGGGTGGCACGCGCGGGATTGGCCGGTCGATTGTCGAGACGCTGGTGGCTGAAGGCTGCGGGGTGGCCCTGTGCGCCCGTGACGCGGCTGCGGTGGACGCTCTCGTGGATGAACTGAAGGCAGGCGGGGCTAGGGCCAGCGGTGCGGCAGTGGACGTCACCGATGGCGCAGCGCTGGCAGCCTGGATCGGCGAAGTGGCCGTTGAGCATGGCGGGATCGATATCCTGGTCTCCAACGCCGGTGCGATGGCTCAAGGCTTCGACGAAGCAGCGTGGCGCTCCAACTTCGACCTCGATGTGATCGGCGCAGTCAGCGCCATCACGGCTGCGATGCCGCATCTCAAGCCGCCGCAGCCCGCACGGGGGATGCCGCAGTGGTGATCATCAGTTCGGTCTCGGCCACCTCTGCCAACGAGCCTGGCTCCTATGGTCCGATCAAGGCCGCGCTGATCCACATGGCCAAGGGTCTTGCCCGCCACCATGCCCGTGACAGGTGCGGGTGAATGTGGTGTCGCCTGGCATGGTCTATTTCGAAGGCGGTGTCTGGCACCGTGTGGAACAGAACGCCCCAGACCTTCTTCAAGAAGTCGGTGGCCCGCAACCCCACTGGCCGCTGCGCCACGCCGCAGGAAATCGCCCAACGCCGCCGTGTTCCTGGCCAGCCCGGTGTCGAGCTACACCACGGGCATCAGCATGCTGGTGGACGGCGCGGTCACCGACCGGGTGAACTTCTAAACCCTGGGGTCAATCGGCTCTTGCGGGCGGGCGCGCCAGCATCCCGATCAGTCCGCCCGAGGTCAGCAGCGCGGTGGCTATCAGGGCCAGCGGCCAAGGAGACATGGCCGGGCGCTGAGATGAAAACCGGCTTCCAGACAGGACCGAACTTGGCCTTGTAGTCGCGCAGCCTTGGAAGCCGTAAATGCTGTTGCCGAGCGTGAACACCCGCGCGCCCATCCGCCCCATGGGCGCGGCATACCGAGCGGAGTTGAGGCCGGCCAGCGGCGTCATGCCAATGTCAAAGCTGGCGAAACCCGCCTCCTTCGCCCAGCTGATTGCCTCAAGCAGCAGGGAAATCCATACTGCCCGACGGCGCGTCGGAGCTGGATCGCATCAGGTCAACGGCGATCTCGCTGCCGTCGGGGGAGGGCATAAGCGAGGCGAATGCAACCGGCCCGGTATCGGCGCGCGACATGACGGCGATCGGCATGCGGGCGAGGTAGTCGACATCGAACCGCCCCATCGAATGCCTTCTCGCGTCCGGTATGGCGCGCCAGCCAGCTGGTGGAGACCTGCTCGAGCCCGTCCCAGCCGGGGTCGCCGCCGGGCATGTGCACCTGCACCACCCAACCATCCCGCTTGCCGAGCCGGCTTACAACCTGGCGCAACCGTGAGCGGGCAGCACCGGCCAGAGAGAAGGCCATGAGGTCCACCACAGCGGTCTCGCCAATCTTGCGCACCGACCAACCCATATCGATCAGCGGACAAGGAACCCCTCGGTGGCGGCATACATCACCGGGCTGGCACTGCCCGCGTCGGCAGCTGCATGAAAAGGCCAGTAGTGCCTCGATCCGGTCGTTAACCGGCCCAACTGGCCCGCCCATGGCAATCCACAATCCGCCCCAGTGCCGGTACATGATGAAGGACAGGCCGGAGGGCGAGAACACAAATGACTTGTCACCCGTGTGCATCAGCCAGGCATCACCTCGGCTCCCGCCGCCTGCCTTCAGGATCCTGTCGGCCCGCGTAACTGCGCTCGGCCCAGACCGCTCGCGCGCTTGCGTCTGGGAAGAGGGGTTGAGGGCGGCCAGCGCAAACGCCAGGAGCCCCAGCACGCAGACCGCCACCATGGCCCTGATCGAACGCGAGACATCCGTATCGCCTGCTAGCGTCCACCAGACATCCTCCCGGAACTCGGCATGTCCATGCGAGACCAGCATCAACCAGACACAAGCCGCAAGAACCGCGGTCACAGCACCAAGCCAGGGCAGGCTGGGCGCGCGTGTGAGAATTCGCGACTGCCGGAAAAAGGCCCCACGTGCTGGCAGCATGGCCAAGGCGATCGTGCCAAGAAGCAAGGCCTCTTCCCAGTCCAGCGCCTTGATCAACGAGAACAAAGCCCCGGCCAGCAAAAGGCCAAGGGTCATCGCCCAGGCACCCGCCAGCCGGCGCCACAGTCTGCGGCGACGAACAGGAGCAGCAGACCGATGATGGAAGCCAGAAAATGGGACAGCTCGACCGCTGCCAGCGGCCAGGCTGCCAGCAGCGCATTGAGGCGATCAGGGAGCGCTGGTTGTGCGGCTGATGCCAGCAAGCTGCGCCCGCCAGAAACACCAGTATCGCCAGGAGAGGCGGCGCAAGCTCAAGCAGCCCCTGTGGGCCGCTAAGGGTTCCATCATGCCCCGCCAGAGCCCCGGTCTCCTCGCCGACCTTACCAGCCAGCTGCCCCGCGCTATCTGTTCCAGAGGTATCGGCCACGCTACAAGCCTTGTCACCGCTATTTGGGCGCTTCCTCATGTCTGAAGCGCGATCATGGCGCAATCCGACGCTGCCTTTCCCATTTCGCAGGGTGGTTGACGCAGTCGGCCATCTGCAAGCCAGTGGGGCCCTCCTTGAGGCAGCCACGCTATGCGGCACTGCCTTTGACCGGACACCAGATCCATGACTACCGACATAGCATCTCTTGAAGCCGAACTCACCGCCGCCGTGGAGGCTGCCGCCGATGAAGCGGCGCTGGAGGCCGTGCGCGTGGCAGCGCTCGGCAAGAAGGGCTCGGTATCGGGAGTTGCTGAAGGGCTCGGCGCCATGAGCCCGGAAGAACGCCAGGTGGCAGGGCCTGCGATCAACGGACTCAAGACCCGCCTTGGTGACCTGATCGCCGCCCGCAAGACAGTGCTGGCCGAAGCGGCGCTGGATGCACGGCTGATGGCCGAGCGGGTGGATGTGACCTTGCCCGCGCGTCCGCGTCTCAAGGGATCGGTGCACCCGATCATGCAGGTGTTCGAGGAAGTCCAGGCGATCTTTGCCGATATGGGCTTCGCGGTCGCCGAAGGTCCGGATATCGAGGATGACTTCCACAACTTCACCGCCCTGAACTTCCCCGAGAAGCATCCGGCGCGGGATATGCACGACACGTTCTTCTTCCATGAGAAGGAAGACGGGGCCCGCAAACTGCTGCGCACCCACACCAGTCCGGTCCAGGTGCGCACCATGCTGTCGCAGAAGCCGCCGATTCGCATCACCGCCCCCGGTCGGACCTTCCGCTGTGACAGCGACCAGACCCACACGCCGATGTTCCACCAGATCGAGGGGCTGGTGATCGAGGAAGGCATCCATATGGGGCACCTGAAGGGCGTGCTGATGGAATTCATGCGCGCCTTCTTCGAAGTGGACGATGTGGAAGTGCGGTTCCGCCCGCACCACTTCCCCTTCACCGAGCCGTCAGCGGAAATGGATGTCCGCTGTGACCGCTCGGGCGGGCAGATCCCGGATCGGCACGGGCAGCTCCTGGCTGGAGATCCTGGGCTGCGGCATGGTGCACCCCAATGTGCTGCGCGCCTGCGGCATCGATCCCGATGTGCACCAGGGCTTCGCCTTTGGCATGGGCATCGACCGGCTGGCGATGCTCAAGTACGGCATCCCGGACCTGCGGGACATGTTTGCAGCCGACGTCCGCTGGATCGACCATTATGGCTTCACCCCGACGGTGCAACCTAACTTGGCAACCGGTTTGAGCTGATGTAGCCAACCGGCCTGCGCAAGCTAGGATCGGGGAGCTGCCCATGCGAGCTGGGATTCCGTTTGTCTTTATGGCTGCCGGGCTGGTGGTGTCGTGCGTGTCGGGCGGCTATCGCGAGCCTGATGACAGCATGCCCGTTGCTGTGATGGCGTTCCAGAAGGGCGACTATTTCGGTTTTGTCCGTGGAAACGGAACGACTTTGATCTATGCCGACCAAAGAACCCCGAACTGCGACTCGGTTGCCAACATGGCCGTCTTCAACTGGCCATCGCCAAGCCAGATCCAGCGCCGGGTTCCGGCTGGAACCCCAATCGCCATCGCAGCAGTCCTGTCGGATATCCCCTATGGAATGTCTGCGGTCGCCGGATCGCCGGTCGTTGTGCAGACGGGCCCCCAGACCAACTGCGAGGGGGCAGCGCTATTCACACCGATTGCGGGTCGCACCTACCGGATGCGCCATATCCTCGACCCGCAGACCGGCACATGCAGCGCATCGGTTGTCGACATATCCACCGGCTCCCCGCCAGCCGATTTGCGGGTCGGATCATATGCTGATCTGGCGACGGCGATCTGTCCCAATCGTGCCCAAGCCAACCAGTGAACTCAACGAGCCATGGGTTATGGCAAGGCAGAGCGACAGATGAGAAATGGCAAGGCGATGTTGACCGGCGGCTTTGGGGGCGCGCCCATCGCGCATGCGGGCAGACGTAATCTCGTCCAGCCATCGATACAGGACGCGGTCCCATGCTGCATCACGTAACACTCGGGTGTGACCATCTGGAACATGTCGGTTCGTTTTATGACGCGGTCCTTGGCCCCCTGGGTCTGGTCCGGACTTGGGACAATGTCGACGAGGACGGGTGGCTCTGCTGGCAGAAGCCCGGTCATCAAGCGCTCGATCCGGCGGGCCAGCCCGGCTTCTGGATCAGCAAACCTGCAGACGGCCGGGCGGCCAGCGTTGGCAATGGCGTGACCATTGCGTTCACGGCGCCCACCCGTGCCGCCGTTCGGGAGTTCCACAAGGCCGCGCTGGCGCTGGGCGGCTTGTGCGAAGGGCCGCCGGGTCTGCGCCCCCATTACGGGGCGGACTATTTTGGTGCCTATGTCCGGGACCCCAGCGGCAATAAGATCGCGGCGGTCTGCCGGCGCCAGGACACCTGGTGGCAGGACCTGGACGTGTGCGTGTTTGGCAGCAGCCCGGAGATGATGACCCAACTGGCGCGCCTGACAGCCCTGGGCGTGAAGCAGGCCACGGTCGGCACCTTCAACGGCCAACCGGTCAGCAGTCCCGGCCAGCAGTGGCTGGTGGTGGATGGCCACCGACAGCCGGTCTGCGTCATCGAGACAACCTGGATTGAAGCCGTTCCCTTTGACGCCATCGATGCGGCATTCGCCGCCGACGAAGGTGAGGGCGACGGCAGTCTGGCTTACTGGCGTGCGGTGCACGAAGACTGGTTCCGGAAGGAGGGCAGTTGGGGCCCGGACCTGCTGCTGGAAGCCGAGCGGTTCAAGCTGGTGGAGGTGATCGACCCGGCTGCCATCGCCGACCCAGCCGCCATCCTTGCCGAAGAAGCACGGAGCGCGCGGGAATGGCTGTCCAAATCGTAACTTGTGTGCGGCGGCGAGCCGTGAACTGGTGGCCCCCGCACCCCATCCTTCGAACGGCGGTGAGGAGCATCGCATGCAACCAGTCTCGCCCAAGTTGGTCGCTGGCCTTGTCGCCTTTCTCGTTAGCTTCAGTGTGACGGGGCTGCTGCTGATCGCCGTATCGCGCGCGATCATGGCTCTGTGGGGATAGAGCCGGGGGCCGGGCGGCGGAATGAGCCCACGGCTGTGCCTTTGCAGCGCAGACAGGTCCTGCGCCAGACTGAGCGCGCGGTTGCGGTTGAGCGTGCTGGAGGCCAAAAGCGCGCGGCACCAAGGACCGCTTTCCCATGAAATTCACCCTCTCCTGGCTCAAGGACCACCTCGATACCAGCGCCGACCTGCCTGCCATCCTCGATGCGATGACCATGGCCGGGCTGGAAGTCGAGCATGTCGACAATCCGGCAGAGAAGCTGGCGGCCTTCTCGGTGGCGAAGATCATCGAGGCCGTGCAACACCCCAATGCCGACCGGCTGCGGGTGTGCCAGGTGGACACGCGCGATGGCCGCAAGGAAATCGTCTGCGGTGCACCGAACGCGCGGCCTGGTCTCACCACGATCTATGCGCCGCTCGGCACCTTCATTCCCGGGACCGGGATTACACTCGAGCCACGTGCCGTACGCGGTGTGGTATCGAACGGCATGCTGTGCTCGGCGGCTGAACTGGAAACGGCTGAAGAGAGCGACGGCATCCTGGAGCTCGATGATGCGCTGGCGGTCGGGACGCCCGCCGCCGAAGCCCTCGGCCTGGCGGATGCGGTGATTGACTTTGAAGTGACGCCCAACCGGCCCGACTGGCTGGGCGTGGACGGGATTGCGCGCGAACTGGCAGCGGCCGGCCTCGGCACGGTCAAGACCGCACCGGTAACGCCTGTGCCGGGCAGCTTCCCTTGCCCTGTCAGCGTCCGGATCGATAGCCCGCAGGCTTGCCCGGCCTTTGCAGGCCGCCTGATCCGCGGTGTCAGGAACGGGCCCAGCCCGCAGTGGCTGCAGGATCGGCTGCGGGCAATCGGGCTGCGTCCGATCAGTGCGCTGGTGGATGTGACGAACCTGCTGTCCTATGACCGCGCCCGTCCGCTGCACGTGTTCGATGCAGGCAAGCTGAAGGGCGGGCTCGTCATCCGGATGGGGCCGTGACGGCGAGAGCCTGACAGCACTGGACGGCAAGACCTATGCCCTGCGCCCGGCGGACTGCGTGATTGCCGATGACAGCGGTGTGGTCTCGATCAGCGGCATCATGGGAGGCGAAGCCACCGGCTGCACGGAAGATACCACCGACGTGTTCCTGGAGAGCGCGCTGTGGACACCGCTCAACATGTTCCAGACCGGGCGGGCCACCGGAATCGTGTCCGACGCCCGCTATCGCTTCGAGCGCGGCGTGGATCCGGGCTTCATGCTGCCGGGGTTGGAACTTGCCACGCGCCTGATCCTCGATCTGTGCGGCGGCGAGGCCTCGGAAGTCGTTATGGATGGCGCAGTGCCTGCGGGCCGCCCGCCTGTCACATTCGACGTGGCAGCAACCTTGCGCCTGACTGGGATGCAGGTGCCGGAGGCCGAACAGGTCCGGATCCTGACCACGCTGGGCTTTGCCCCCGTGAAGACAGACACCGGCAGCTACGCCGTAGCGGTGCCCAGCTGGCGGCGCGATGTGAGGTCCGGCAGACCTCGTGGAAGATATCGCCCGGATCGCCGGGTTCGACCATCTGCCCAGGACCCCGCTGCCCCAGCGTGCTGGCCGCAAGATGCCCACCGAGACGCCGCGCCAGCAGCGTGTGCGGATCGCCCGCCGCACCCTCGCGGGACTTGGTTGGAACGAGGCCGTGACCTGGAGCTTTGCCCAGCGCGCGATCTGCGAGCTGTTCGGTGCTCCGCAGGGCGGTGGTGCCATGCTGCTGGCCAATCCGATTGCCAGCGACCTCGACTGCATGCGCCCCTCCGCCCTGATCCATCTGATCCTGGCCAGCCAGCGCAATGCCGACCGGGGCTTCGGGCGGCTCGCACTGTTCGAGGCCGGACCGATCTATGCTGGCGATGAACCGGGCGACCAGCAGACCGTGCTGGCAGCTGTCACCCGAGGTGCCGAACGGCACTGGGCAGGCGAGGCTGCGCCGGATGTCTTCGCTGTGAAAGCCGATCTGATGGGCGTTCTCGAAGCGCTGGGTGCACCCGTTGCAGGCATGCAGGTGGTGCAGGGCGCGCGCGCCTGGTGGCATCCCGGCCGCTCGGGTACCGTGCGTATGGGACCGAAGACGGTGATCGCGGAGTTTGGCGAGCTGCACCCCCGTGTGCTGAAGGCCATGGGCGTCGACGGTCCGGTGCTGGGCTTCGAGCTGTTCCTCGAGGCGATCCCGCCTGCCAAGGTCAAGGTCGGCAAGGCCAAGCCCAAGCTGACCTTGAGCCCGTTCCAGCCGCTGTCGCGCGACTTGCCTTTGTGGTGCCTCAGGCCACTGCTGCCGGCGACCTGACCCGTGCGGTCGCCAACGCCGACAAGGCTCTCATTGCGGGCGTGAGCGTGTTTGACCGCTATGCCGGACCCGGGGTGCCGGACGGCCATGTGTCACTGGCGCTGGAAGTCAGGGATCCAGCCGCAGACCGCGACGCTGACAGATGCCCGAAATCGAAGCCCTGGGCCAGAAGATCATCGCTGCTGCGGCCAAGCAGGGCGCAAGCCTGCGGGGCTGAGGAGCCATGCCCGCAGCAGAGCCATCCGTCGGGACAGTCAAGTCGTTGATGCGCCAACGACTGCGCGCCACACGCAAGGCTGCGGCGTCGGCGGCCCCCGATGCTGGCTTGCGCCTGAGCGAACATCTGCCGCACGAGCTGGCGGTGCCGCCAGCGAAGGACAGCTGTGTGGGCGGCTATGTGCCGGTGGGGAGTGAGATTCGATCCCCGACCCCTGTTGATCAGGTTGACGGAACTCGGCTGGCAGACAGCCTTTCCGGCGGCTCCGCCCAGTGGTGACCGGTCGCCCATGGTGTTCCGCGCCTGTCCGGTGGACGGGCCATTCGAGCCGGGACCGTGGAAAGTGCCGGAACCTGCAGGGCATCTGCCCACGGTGTGGCCACAGATGATTTTGGTGCCGCTGCTGGGGTTTGACCGGACAGGCGGAGGCTCGGGCAGGGGCAGGGGCATTATGATTCTTGCATTCAAGCACTTCGAATGCGTGGACCGGTTCAGACCATAGGTCTGGCCTTTGACTGCCAGGAGGTGGAGCTGCTGGAGCTGGAGCCGCATGATCAGTTGCTGGATTGGATCGTGACCGAAAAGGCGGCATACCGCGCGACCGGTCGGCGGGCTCGGTAAACAGGAGTCCACGTGCGTATAGCGTTCTTTGGCGACGTCGTAGGCAAGCCCGGGCAGGCGGATCCTGTCAGAGGTGCTGCCACAGCTTCGCGTCGATCTCAAGCTGGATTTCGTAATCCTCAATGCCGAGAATGCTGCGGACAATGGCTTTGGCATCACCGAGGCTGTGGCGAACGAACTGTTCCAGTCGGGCGCAGACTGCCTGACCCTGGGCAACCATTCCTGGGACCAGCGTGAGGCGCTCACCTTCATCAGTCGCGATCCGCGCGTGCTGCGCCCGGCCAACTATCCATCCCTGACACAGGCGCCCGGGCGGGGCGCGAACCTGTTCCAGTTGCGTGATCGCAGTGTGCTGGTGGTATCGGTGATGGGGCGGCTGTTCATGGATTCACTGGACTGCGCTTATTCGGCGGTCGAGCGGGAGGTGTCGGCCTGTCCGCTCGGACTGGCGGCTGACGCGATCGTGGTGGATGTCCATGCCGAGCCACCAGCGAGAAGCAGGGCATCGCCCACTTCCTGGACGGCCGCGCCAGCCTTGTGGTGGGCACACATACCCATGTCCCGACGGCCGACGCCCGTATCCTGAGCGGCGGCACCGGCTTCATCACCGACCTTGGCATGTGCGGCGACTATGACAGCGTGATCGGGATGAAGAAGGATGTCTCGGTGCGGCGGCAGTCGATCCGCCTTCCGGGCCCACGCGTGGAAAGCGCCACCGGGCCGGGTATGGCCTGCGGCGTTGTCGTCCAGCTGGGTGGCAATGGCCTGTGCCAGCGGATCGAGCCGCTTCGGATTGGCACCGGCCTCGCCGAGCACATCCCCGAGTTCGGTTGAGGCGGTCACCATGGCTGCACGCCTCCCGGACGGGCTGCGGCTGCTGCCGGAGGCGCTGGATCGGGCCGGGCAGCAAGCCCTGCTGGCCGAGGTGATGACCTGCCTGGCGGCAGCCCCGCCCTTCCAGCCAGTCATGCCACGCACCGGCCAACCCTTCAGCGTGCGGATGAGCAACGCCGGCCCGCTGGGCTGGGTCAGCGACCAGGCCGGCGGGTATCGCTACCAGGCGCATCATCCGCTGACGGGCATGCCGTGGCCGGCCATCCCCGATAGCCTGCTGGCGCTGTGGCAGCGCTGTTGCGACTGGCCTGATCCGCCGGAGGCCTGCCTGATCAATCTTTACAGCGGACAGGCACGGATGGGCCTGCATGTGGATGGCGATGAAGCGGCACGGGGGCCCCGGTGCTGTCGGTCTCGCTGGGCGCAACAGCCCTGTTCCGGATCGGGGGGCCCAAGCGGACTGACCCGACCACGTCACTGCCGCTACGCAGTGGCGACGTTCTCGTACTCGGCGGCACGGCGCGGCGCTGCCACCACGGCATCGACCGCGTCCGCGCTGGCACCGCCCAACTGGTCAGCCGGGCGATGCCAGATGTGGAGCGGATCAATCTGACCCTGCGCCGGGTGACGATCCCGCAGCGCTGACCGGGACATCGCTCAGGCGCTCAGGATGCCACAAAGCCCGGCCAGGTGCGCATGTAGTCGATGAAGCTCGGTCCCAAGCCTTCGGCCGCCAGATGCTCGGCGCTGACAGGTAGCGGCGCGTGCGTAAGTCCGGGTCGGCCTGGAACCGGCGCGGCAAGTCGTGGTGGATGATTGCCGCGCGACCCGCCATCACAAAGTCGGCGCCGCCATCAATGCACCGACGCGCATCGGCAGCACTGCGCACATGCCCTGCCACGCCCAGCCTCGTACCGCCCCGCGGCAGGCCTGCGAACAAGGCCAGAAGCGACGCTCCGCCCAAAGACGGATCCTGCGCCGGCTTGGATAGTTCCACATCGACATGTCGAGATAGTCGATCAGGCCCGAATTCATCACTTCTTCGGCCAGCTCCATGGCTTCGGTCGTCTCAAGGCCGAACCGCTCTGGTGAGAGCCGCAGACCAACCTGGAAATCAGGCCGGCAGGCCTTGCGGATGCCGGTCAGCACTTCCCGCAGCAGGCGGCTGCGACCGGCGGCACCGCCACCCCAGTCATCCTGGCGCTGGTTGGTCTCGGGGCTCAGGAACTGCGTCAGGATATAGCCATGGGCCCCGTGCACCTCGACCCCGTCAAAGCCGGCCTGCTCGGCCCTGCGGGCACCATCGACGAAGGCTTTCACCAGCCCCTCGACTTCCTCGCCCTTCAGCGCCCGGGCGCCTTCGGTCTCAGAGGCACTGACGGGCTGCTCGCCGATCAGATCGGCTGTGGTACGGGCTCCGGCATGGTGGAGTTGAACTGCCGATACGCTGCCCGCAGCCTTGATGGCCGCTGCCAGCCGGGTGAGCCCCGGCAGCTGCGCATCATCGAGATTCCCAGCTGACCAGGGAAACCCTGACCGATGGGCTGGACATGGGCGGCGCAAGTCATGGTGAGGGCAAAGCCGCCCTCTGCCCGCTTTGTCAGCCAGCGATACTCGTCATCCGACAGCGTGCCATCGGGGTTACTTTGCAGATTGGTGAGGGGCGCAAGAGCGATACGGTGGGGCCAGCTTGGCCCGCGCGTGAGGGTCATGGGCGTGAACAGGGTATGTTCTGACACGTGTGCCTCCAAACAGAACAATGAGGTACCGAGTGGTTTCAGCGTAATGCGGGAACCAGCCCAATCGACAAGCCAAAGACTTCAAGCGTTCCACTACGTAGTCGCGCCGAGACCGGTGCCGACAGGGCACCCACTTGCACACCCTCCGGCTTGAGGGCTCCGACGCCTGAGATTTCCCCATCCGCGCGGCCATCACCATCGAGGCCGATGGTGCCCTTGAGCTCTGCAAAGCTCAGCGGACCCCACAGCAATTCGCCGGCCATTAGCTCGAAGCGGCCACCGGCCGCCTGCCAACGGTCAACCGACTGGATCAACGCATCAGCCTCACTGATCGGGCCTGCGACCCTGGCATGGGCAATGGTGTCGCCGAGGATCGCGCCGGGCCCCGCCAGCGCCTGCGTCAGGCGCAGCTGCTTGAGGTCGGCCATGAAAGCAAAGCGTTCGGGATTGCGCGGGTCATGCACCAGGTGCAGCTCACCTTGATCGAGGTCCCAGCCCCGATCCGTCGGCCCATTGGCGGCGGCCGACAGGCCGCCAGCCTGAACCGAGAACCGCTCCAGTCCACCATCGCTGCGCACCCGCACACTGCCCGCCAGCAGCCGCGCGTCCACCCGGCGCGCGGGCCCGTCGCCAATGCGCAGACGCAGACCGTCTGCCCGGTCGAACACCCACAAACGCAGATTGAACGGGGTCGTGGTGGCGGCAAACCGGTCGGCGCTCAGCTGACCACCACCGGGAAGTGGGGCCGTTAGACTGGTGGCTGATACGGTGAGACGATAGGGCCAGCCTGTCACCGACAGCTCGGCCCAGCTGGCGCGTCCCCTCAAGGGCGGCCGCCGCGCGCTGTTCGATCTCGCGCGCCAGGACGAACCACCACGCGGTGTAGGCCCCTGACAGGACCACCGCGATGATCCACGCCCAGACAATCCAGCCCTGGACCCCCTGCGGTCCCCTGCCCTGCGTCACTTTGTTGCCTGCCATGGTTCTCAGCCTGCGCTCCTGCCGGTCAGCAGCGCCTGCGTACCCTGTTCGATCTGGGCTTCCAGCCGCTCCATGAAGGGGCCACGCTTGAGGCCCGCCTCGATCGGCGTGAGGATTTCGAATGTGGCCAGACCAGGCTGGCGCAGCACCCCATGGGGCCGGCCAGACCCGAGCAGTATCCAGCGCAACCGGCACGCAATCGACGCCCAGCAGGCCATAGATCGCCGCCACGCCGGGCTTGTAGTCGGGCGCGGCGCCCAGCTCCTGACGGGTGCCTTCCGGGAAGATGATGATCGAGCGGCCAGCAGCCAGCTGTTCCTTCGCCTCCGCCACCATCTGCTTGAGCGCCTTCATGTGGCCATCACGGTCGATCGCGATCATGCCGGCGCGGCGGGCGTACCAGCCAAACACGGGCATTTGGAGCAGCTCCTGCTTGAGCACGAAGCAGGGGACTGGCTTGATGAACAGGAACGGCACGATGGTATCCATCATGCTGTAATGCTTGGCGGCAATCAGGACGGGCCTGTCAGGCAGCCGCTCGCCATGCCGGACCTGCCAGCGGATACCCATGATCCAGCGGGCCCCGAACATCACGATCCGGGCCCACATCGGGCAGACGGCCTGTGCCGCTCTCCGGCTCACGACAGCGGCCGGCATGCCGATCAGGCCCATGACAAAGATGGACCCATACAACCACACAACAAACAGCAGGGACCGGATCAGTCTCACGCAGGGCTCCGCTCGCTCATCATTTCCTCGGGCAGGCGCAGAAACACGCGGACATGCACCAGGAGATACTTCGTGTATTCCAGCAGCAGCCCCCGCAGGACCCGCTCGTTGGACCAGGCATCTGTCACATCATATGGTGCCCGGCGGATACCATACGGGATTACCTGCACCCGGGTATAGCGCGGCGCACTTCCAGCAAGGCGCGCGGCATATGATAGGTCTCGGTGACGAGTACCAGGCGCCGGATATCATGCTCGGCCACCCAGGCCCGTACCTCGCGAGCATTGCCGATGGTGCTGTCTGCCTGCTTGCCCAGATCGATACAGCAGGCAAAGGTCTCCGCGCTGCCCCCTGCCACGGCCTGGACCTCGGCTGCCGTGGCTGCGCGGTAGACCCCGGAGATCAAGAGCCGCTTCACCCGACCCTGCTCGACCAGCGCCACACCGGCCCGCAAGCGGGCATCGGAGCGCCCGGTGAGTACAACGGCGGCCTCTGCTTCGACATCCGCCGGGCCCAGAGGGCCGGTGAGGGCCTCATGGGCGTAGCTGTTGAAGCCAATGGTGAAGGCCACTGCACCTGCCAGGGCAATCGCCATGATGGCACGGGATATCCAGGTGGAGAGGCCGATCCGGCGCTTCATCCCTCAAACGAGCTCCCGAAGCGTCTCGCGCGCGGCGATCCAGGCCGCCAGGGCGCTGGCGGCTGCGGTGATGAAGGGCGCCAGCAGCAGGATCCAGGCATCTGTCCACTGCACCAGCACCCCGCCCTGGGTCAGGCCAGTGGCCCCGGCGCTCATGACCGCCAGGCCCGCCAGCACCAGCACACCGGCCACGCCCGCACCAGCAAGGCCGGATACGAAGCCGAGCCGCAGGAATCGGGCCTGCACCTCCGCAGCCACGAATGCATCCTGAGCGCCAACCAGATGCAGGATCTCCACCGCCTCCCGCCGCGTCTCCAGAGCCGCCCGTGCAGCGAAAGCGATTGATGCGCCCGCGGCGCCCAGCAGCGCCACCAGTGCCACCAGGGCAAAGCCGCGCAGAACCGCGGATGTCCGGAATATCTCACTCGAATAGCGGCTGTGATCATTGACCTCGGCCGTGAAACCGGCGCGCTCCAGCTGGTCGGTGATCCGCGCCTTCAGTCCCTCGGCCTGAGGATCGACACCCACTTCAATCAGGCGCGGCACATCCAGTTCGTCGAGCAAGGGGCCGATGTCGCTGCCGACACTTTCCAGCAGGGCCTTGGCGCGCTCGCGGGACATGGGTTCGGCCTGGGTCACGCCGGGAACAGCGCGGATGACCGCAGCTGCCCGGGTCAGATCCTGCTCAGAGCGGGGCTCCTCCACCAGGATGGTCATGGCGCTGCGCAGGTCGCTGGTCCAGGTATCAGCGGCGCGGAACCCTGCCCGGGCAATCAGGCCAGCCAGACAGCCGAGTGCACACATGATCGCCACCACGATCATGAGCGGGCGTGCCTGCCTGCGGTCAGCTGGCAGCAGCGCGGTCTCACCAATGCCGAGGAAGCGCTTGATGCGCGCGAACAGATCAAGGAACAGGTTCATGGCACCATGCCCCGCGTCACCTGACCATTCTCGATGCGGAACACAGGCACCCCGGCCCGGCGCACCAGCTCCTGATCGTGGGTCGCGATCACCACAGTGGTGCCAAAGCGGTTCAGCTCGACAAACAGCTTGATCAGGCGTGCCCCCATGACAGGGTCGACGTTGCCCGTCGGCTCGTCGGCGATCAGCAGCGACGGCTTGCCCACGACGGCCCTGGCGATGGCCACCCTCTGCTGCTCGCCACCGGAGAGGGTTTCGGGCAGGGCATCCATGCGCTCGCCGAGGCCGACCCACTTGAGCAGCTCCTCGACATCCTCCGCATACTCTTCATAGCCCATGCCCCGGACCCGGAACGGGATCGACAGATTGTCGAACACCGTCAGATGCGGGAGCAGACGGAAGTCCTGGAACACCACCCCGATCTTGCGGCGCAGCAGCGGCAGCACATCGCGCTCCGCCGCCCCCACATTCCACATCAAACAGCTTGAGCGAACCGCGCGTGGGCAGCAGTGCCAGATACATCAGCTTGAGCAGCGTGCTCTTGCCGGCGCCAGACGGCCCGGTGAGGAAATAGAAGCCGCCCCGCTCCAGTGTCAGCGAGACATCGCGCAGGGCCGGATTGGCGTTGCCATAGGCAAACCCGACCCGATCGAAACGCACGATCGGGCCGTCCGTTTCTGGGATGGGATCATCAGCAACAGGGTTCACGGGTGGACTCCGAGGGCGAATAAGCCCCTAGCTCTGGGCGACATTGTGTCTGGCCAATGAACCGGTGCCATGATTCTGACCTGTCCCGCCTGCTCGGCCAAGTACAAACTGGCCGATACCGCGATCCCTGCGCAAGGGCGCAAGGTCCGTTGCGCTGCATGCGGTCATTCCTGGCACCAGGAGGCCGCACCCGAAGTGCGCGCCGCTGGTGGCGAGAGTGGGGCAAGCCCGGAGCCGGTCGCAGCGCGGGTCACAGCGTCGTCGGGCGCTGACACTGCCAAGCCAGGTGCAGGCGGCGAGGACATCGTGCTGGAGCGGCGCGGGCGCAAGGACCGACGCAAGCTGTCGCTGGCAGCTCTGTGGCCGTTCAAGCCCAAGGGCGACCGGCGCCAGGCGCCCCGCCGCAAGCAGCCGCCGCCTGTCGCAGTGGCGGCCCGCCAGAAAGTGCATGGACGCATCCTGCTGGCGCACCGGCTAGCCGCTGCCACGGCCTGGCTGGTCACACTGGGCTTGGGGGCGGGCGGTGCCTGGGCCGCGATCCACTACCGCGCCGATGTGGTCAAGGCGTGGCCGCAAAGCGCTTCGCTCTATGCCTTCATCGGCGTCCCGGCCAATCTCTATGGCATCGACATCGGTCGCATTCAGGTGCGGGATGGAGTTGATGCGCGTGGGCCGCGGATCGTGGTTGGCGGGGTCTTGCGTTCAGTGGCACGCGAGCGGGTTGCGGTGCCCTATCTGAAGGTCTCGCTGGTGGGCAGCGATGGCAAGGAAAAGGCGAGCTGGATGGTGGATCCAGGCGTTACCGTTCTGGAGCCGGGCCAGCTGCACCCGTTCGAAACTGTTCGGCGCAATCCCCCGCGCGGTGAACTGACAGTGATGATCGCCTTTGCCGAGCCGCCGCCAGCCGCCCCGCGTCCGCCACCTCCCGAGCCAGAGCCGCCGACCGGGAAGTCGGGACTGATGGGGGCACAGGCCACAGAGGCAGCACCCGCAACGGCAAGATAGGCCACCGCCTCTTTCCTGTGGCCCGTCCGGTCCCCATCTGCACGGCACCATGCTGCCACGCGATATCCCTGACGATCCGCCTATCGAGGACCTTCCTGCTTCTGGCCCAGCAGGCGTTCGTGGAGCTGCCTGACAGCGTTCGCGTGGCCTGCGGGCGGGTTATCTTCCGGGTCGCCGAATTTGCGGACCGTCAGACCTTGCGCAGCGTGGAGCTGGATGACCCGATGGAACTCAGCGGGCTCTATGTGGGCGCATCGATCCTGCCGGAACTGGCCGGTCATGGATCGACCCATGTCCCGGAAGTGTGGCTCTACCGCCAGCCGATCCTCGCCGAGTGGCGCGAGCGCGGCAACATCGCCCTCGAAGACCTGGTCGCCCACGTCCTGATCCACGAAATCGCACACCACTTTGGTTACGACGACGACGAGATCGATTGGGTGCAAGCCGATTGAAGCGACGGCCTCAGTCGCCGGAGCAGTGGAGACTTGCCTCTGGCTGCCCGTATCGTTTGGCCTGACGCCCGGTTTCGGCTAAGGCCGCCGCGTTCCAGTCTGCCGGTCCCCGAGATGTCCGGCTTCCAGCATCGAAAGTCGGTACCCACCATGGTCTAGGTCATCGCCAGCAGCTTGCGCAAGGGCAATGTGGTCGAGCACGAGGACGGCAAGCTCTATGTCATCCTCACCACCCAGAACATCCACCCCGGCAAGGGCACCCCGGTGACCCAAGTCGAGATGCGGCGCATCGTCGATGGCATCAAGGTGACCGAGCGCTTCAAGACCACCGACAGCGTCGAGCGGGCGTTCGTGGACGAGCGCGCCTACAATTACCTGTATGACGACGGCTCGAACTACGTGTTCCAGAACCCGGAGAACTACGAGCAGGTGGAAGTGCCGCACGATGTGCTGGGCGATGATGCGGTCTATCTGCAGGACGGGATGGAAGTGTATCTCACCTTGCACAACGACGTGCCGCTGTCGGCTGTGCTGCCGACGCGTGTGACCTTGACCATCACCGACACCGAGCCGACGGTGAAGGGCCAGACCGCCTCGTCGTCCTACAAGCCGGCGATGCTGGAGAACGGCGTCCGCACCATGGTGCCGCCCTATATCACCGCCGGCACCCGGATCGTTGTGCTCACAGAAGACGGCTCCTACGTGGAACGCGCCAAGGATTGAGCGGGCCGGCTGGCCCTCTCCCGGCCTACAGTAGGACCCGTGGGTTCATGATGCCGTGGGGGTCGAAGGCGGTCTTGATGGCGCGCATCAGGGCAAGATGCGTGGGCGGTTCGCGGCGGATGAATTCGTCGCGGCGGCTGATCCCGATACCGTGCTCGGCCGAGATCGAGCCCTCAAGGGCCACGGTCACGTCATGGACCGCCTCGATCAGCGCCGGGGCCAGGGCGCGGAAGGCTTCGGGCGCCATGCCGGCGGGCTGCACAACGTCGTAATGGATATTGCCGTCGCTGCAGTGACCGAACGCCACGATCCTGGCGCCTGGCACCAAGCGCTTCACTACCGCATCCGCCGCTGTCAGGAACTGCGGGATACGCGAAACCGGCACTGACACATCATGCTTGGCAGCGGCGCCTTCCGGCTTCTGACCGGCACTCATCTCCTCGCGCAGGAACCAGAACGCCTTGGCCTGGGTATCGTTCTGCGCCAGCAGCGCATCACCGGCGAGCCCCTCCTCCAGCGCAGCGCCCAGCGCCTCCTCGCAGCGCGCCAGCAACCCGGCGTCCGAGCCCTCGAACTCCACCAATGCCAGCCACGGCCAAGCATCCGGAATGGATCGCGGGACGGCGTATTCTTCACCGCCAGTTCCACGCCCGTGCGGTTCATCACTTCAAACGCCGCCACAGCGCCAGTTGCATCCTCAAGCCGGTGCAACAGCGCCACCGCCTGGTCCGGGGTCTCAAGACCCAGCATGGCCACAGTCATCACCTGCGGGCGCGACACCATCCGCAAGGTCGCTGCTGTCACAAGACCCAGCGTGCCCTCGGCGCCGATCAGGAGCTGCTTGAGATCATAACCGGTATTGTCCTTGCGCAGGCTCGAGAGCCCTGCATAAAGCGAACCGTCCGGCAGCACCGCCTCAAGCCCGAGGACCTGCGCCCGCATCATGCCATGGCGCCGCACATGAACGCCGCCCGCATTGGTCGAGATCAGTCCGCCGATCGTGGCCGATCCTTCCGATGCCAGACTGAGCGGAAAGCGCTTGCCAGCCTCGCGCGCGGCTTCCTGCACCCGGGTGAGCACCACGCCAGCCTCGGCGATGATGGCATCATCCACAGGATCGATACTGCGGATCGCAGTCATCCGACGCGTGGACACTAGGACCTCGCCGCGAGGGATCTGGGCCCCCACCAAACCTGTATTCCCGCCCTGCGTGGTCACTGCGATCCGGTTCTGGTGACAGATAGCCAGGATGGCCTGCGCCTGCGCCGTGGTCTGCGGCATCAGTAGAAGCGGTGTGGTGCCGGTCCACTGGTCGCGCCACTCGACCAGATGCGGCAGGATCAGGTCCTGATCGTCGGTCCAGCCGCCAGGTCCGGCGCTGTCCTTCAGGCGTTCAATCACGGCAGAATCGATACCGGCTGGGAGGCCCATGACGGGTGTCCTACTGGATGCGGCGGACGCGATAGCCCCGGTTGGAGCCCTCGACGGTCATCAGGAAAGAGCCAAGAGCGGCCCGGCGGATGGTAACGCGGAAGGGCGCCCGGCGCGACGGCGTGATCTCGCCAGCGTCCACGAACTGCCAGACCTGCTGGTTGTCCATGGTCATGGTGGTGCGGCCGCCACTGACGCGCACCTGCGTGACGGTCATGGCCTGGACATTGAGAGCTTCCTCCCGGGCACGCTCCTCAGCGCGCCGCGCCTCCCGCTCCTGCCGGGAGGCCGCTTCTTCGGCCGATGGGGCGCGGCCGAACAGATTGGGCAGGGACGGCAGATTGAAGCCGAAACTCTCGCGCTGGACCTGCTCCACCTGCTGGCGGTCCATGGCCACCACGTCCTGGCGCGCTTCCCGGCTGCGCAGTTCGGCAACGGTCCGGTCGAAACAAGCCAGCCGCTCGGTGGGTCGGTGATCTGGGCACAGGCATAGAGGGGATCGAGCGGCGAGCCCGGCACACCCGCAGCTGTCGCGGCCCCGGCGTTCTGGGCCAGCGTCGCAGTGCCGCCCATCGTCAGGGCACCAACCACTGCCAACACCGCCAGAAGAGGCATCGGACGGGCATGCATGCTCGTTTCTCCTTCACAAGCCGTTCATGTCGGGCGCGGCACTGACGGGCCCCCATAGCCGAAGCCGGTCCGTCCGCCTATAGGGCGCAGGCCCATGTCATCACTCAGGCCTAAGCGCCTGACCCTTGAACGGAGAACCCCTCCCATGATCCTTACCCGTCGCGCTGCACTTGTCGGCACCGCCGCCGTCGCCACCTCAGCTGCCCTCGCCGCCTGTGGAGGCAACACCGCCGACGGGCTGGAAAGCACGACCCTGCATCTGGGCAATGGTGCCGAACCGCTGTCACTGGACCCGCACATTGCCTCGGGCACCTGGGAGAACCGGATCATCGGTGACATGTTGATCGGGCTCACCACCGAAGACCCGCAGGCGCGGCCGGTACCGGGCATGGCGACGGAATGGACAACCAGCGACGACGGCCTGGTCTGGACCTTCAAGCTGCGGGACGCGGTATGGTCGGATGGGGTGGCCGTGACAGCCGACGACTTTGTGTTCGCCTTCCAGCGCTTGTTCACGATGCAGCCTTCGGCGAAGTACGCATCGCTGCAATATGTAATCAAGAATGCCGAGCGGATTCACACCACGGCAGGCACTGCCGGTGCTATCCCGGTTACCGAATTGGGGGTGAAGGCGCTGGACCCGAAGACGGTGGAGTTCACGCTGGAGCATCCGGCGCCCTACCTGCCGGGCCTGTTCACCCACTACACCGCCTTCCCGGTGCCCAAGCACGCCGTGGAAGCCCATGGCAAGGACTGGGTCGAACCGGCAAGTACGTGGCCAATGGCCCCTATGTGCTGGAACAGTGGAAGCTGAACGACTTCGTCCATGTGAAGAAGAACGACCGCTACTGGGATGCCGCCAACGTCTGCCTCAGCCAGGTATTCTTCTACCCCACCAGCGACGACACCAGCGCCGAGCGCCAGATGCGCAGCGGCGAGCTGGACGTGCAGACTAACTTCTCCGGATCGCGCCTTGAGGAGATCAACCGCAATCTGCCCGGCTATGCCCGGGTCCATACCTACCTTGGCCTGACCTATTACCTGTTCAACATGCGGAACGAGAAGTTCCAGGACAAGCGCGTGCGCCAGGCCCTGAGTATGGCGCTGGACCGCGAGTTCATCACCAACGACATCCTCAAGGGCGGACAGCAACCGGCATACTCGCTGGTTCCGCCGGGCATCGCCGAATTCCAGTCCGGCGCGAGCCGCTTGAGCTGGGCCGAAGTCCCGCGCGCGGAACGCCTGCTGCAGGCCAAGGCACTGCTGGAGGAAGCTGGCTATGGCCCCAACAATCCGCTGAAGTTCTCGCTGGCGCACCGCAACAGCGGCGACAATCCCGTATTGTGCCAGTGGCGCAGGGCAACTGGCGTGACATCGCCCCGTGGGTCGAGCCCGAACTGATCGGCGCCGACACGCAGCTGAACTATGAGAAGCTGCGCACCGGCGACTTCGAAGTGGGTGACGCCGGCTGGATCGCCGACTTCAACGACGCCAAGAACTTCATCTACCTGTTCGAGACCCGCACCGGCCAGATGAATTACGGCAAATACTCCAACCCGGAGTTCGACCGCCTGGCCGCAGCGGCAGACGTGGAGGCCGATGGCCCCACACGCGTGCGGCTGATGAAGCAGGCCGAAAAGGTGCTGCTGGACGACGAAGGCGTGATGCCGGTGTTCTTCCTCACCAACCGCAACCTCGTCAGCCCGCGTGTCAGCGGCTGGGTCGACAATGCCACCGACATCCACCGCCTGCGCTACCTCTGCCTTGAGGATGCAGCAGCTGGCGCTGCCGAGAAAAAGTAAGGATCCGCTCTGATCCAGTCTGGTCCGGTCCGGCGCAACAGCAGGGCCGGACCGGAGCCGGGTCCTGAGGACATGAAGAAGGCCGGATGCGTTGGCATCCGGCCTTCTGTGTGTCTGGTCTGATGGTCGGGTCTGGCCGATCCGGGCCCTGATCAGTCCACCGATGTTGGTGGGGCCTGGGTCAGGAACGACGGTACCGCGTCTCCAAAGCCCGAAGCCTCTTCGCGCGGGGCCCGCGGCGCCCGCTCTGGCCGCGGCGGACGGGGGCGGCGCGGTGCACGGGGTGCTGCATCCGATCCTTCAGCAGGCTCGAAACCCTGGACTTCGGCAGCAGGCTGCACTGGCTGGTCATCGAAGCGCTGGACCGCCAGCGGATCGCGCGGGCCATCGCCACCGTCGCGTTCGTCACCGTCGTTCCCGCTGCCGCCAGCCTGGCCAGCCGGCCTGTCTGCGTCATAGCCATTGCGGAAGCGGTCGCGGCGCCGGTTGCGGTTGCGCCCGAACCGCCGCTCGCCGTCACCATCCGCCTCCATGCCATCGCGGGGCTCTCGGGGCTCACGGGGTTCACGCGGCTCGCGCAGCTCACGCTGGTCGCGGGCCTCGCGTTGATCGCGAGGATCACGTTGGTCGCGCTGCTCGCGCGGCTGGAAGTCGCGACGCTGCTGGTAGCCGCCGTTTCCACCGCCATTGCCCTGATAGTTGTTGTCGATCAGGTTGTCGGCGTCGTCGTATTCGTCTTCCTCAAGGAAGCCATCCTCACCTTCGCCGGCGTAACCGCTGACCATAATGTCAGCGCGCGGGATGAAGTTGGGCTGCATCGACTTGATCAGACGCAGATAATGCTCGGCGTGCTGGAGATAGTTCTCCGCCAGGATGCGGTCACCGGCGCTGAGCGAGTCGCGCGCCAGCGTTTGGTATTTCTCGAAGATCGTCTGGGCCGACCCGCGCACACGCACGTCGGGACCGTGGGAATCATAAGCCTTGTTGGGGTTCTGGTGCCCGCCACCACCGGGCTTGCGCCCGCGTCCGCGTTGCCGCTTCATTGCCAGTCTTCCTGCAGCCGCCACATGCGGCGATGACTGTTGTCCGCTTGTTCCGGTGGTCTGGCCCATTGCGGGGCGGTCATGGCCGGTCTTGTGCGGAGGTGGCATCGAGGGGGCGCTTGAACCGACCGCAGCAACTGCGACCACCGTGCCCGGAACACTCAGGCCTCAAAACCCGAGGGGATCCACCCGGAGAGATCCCATGTCCCCCGCAGGCCTTCAATCCACCAGTCACCATCACGTTAGCCGCTTCGGATCGGTCTGAAAAGCCCCATGGTCAGCATCGACCTGCCAGCCCGACCCTGGCGCCCTCAGACACAGCCCTTCCACCGACAGTGCGACCTCGCGAGCCGCCTAGCCACAACCGGCGGCGCCGTGTAGCGTTTGCCACGCGGAAGCGATCCGCAAGGCGCTGACAGCATGCAGCTTTATCTGCCCATCGCCGAAATGGCCGTCAGCCCCTGGCTCATGATCGGGCTGGGGATGGTGGTTGGCTGCCTGTCGGGGATTTTCGGGGTGGGGGGCGGCTTCCTGATGACGCCGCTTCTGATGCTGATCGGCGTGCCAGCCCCGACTGCAGTTGTCACCGGGGCCAATGTCGCCGCTGCCTCGGCGATGTCATCGGTCATGAGCCAGTTCGAACGCCGGGCGGTGGATTTCCGGATGGGAATGGTGGTGTCACTGGCGGCGTGGTGGGCGTGGGGGTCGGCTCTTTGCTGTTTCTCTGGTTGAGATCCCTGGGGGCAGCCGAAGCAGCAGTCCGGGTGTGCTATGTGGTGCTGCTGGGCCTTCTGGGCGTCACGCTGGTCTGGGAATCGATCCGGGCTTTGCGCGGCGCGGCCGCTGGAGGTGGCGGCAGCCGCACCCGGGTGCGGGATGACCTGGCCCATGCCCTGCCGCTCAAGGTCCGGTTCCCGCGGTCGCGCTTGGTGATTTCAGTCATACCCCCATTGTTGCTTGGCTTTGTGGTCGGTCTGATTTCGGCAGTGATGGGTGTGGGCGGCGGATTTCTGTTGATCCCAGCACTGGTCTGGCTGCTGCATATGCCGCCAGCACTGGTGGTGGGGACCAGCACATTCCAGGTGCTTGTGATGGCGTCGACCACCACCTTCCTGCAGGCAACGGCCAATGGCGGGCTGGATCTGATGTTGTCGGCCCTGCTGATCCTCGGCGGCGTGATTGGCGCCCAGGTGGGCGTGGCCCTGGGGCGCAAGCTGAAAGGCGAGCAGTTGCGGATCCTGCTGGGGCTGCTGGTGCTGGTGGTTGCCTTGCGCCTGCTGGCGGACCTGGTCTTCACGCCAGCTGTGCTGTTCGAAACCTCCTCGCCAGGTGGAGGGCTCTGAGTCATGCGCGTCCGGCTGCTCACCCTCTCCTGTCTGGCTGTTGCCCTCCTGGCCGCCCCGCTGCCGTCTGCCGCGCAGACCGGCAGCCGGATTTCGGCAGCCCTGATCGATGAGGCCGTCCTGGTCAGTTCGAGCTTTGCCGGCACCACCACCACCGTCTTCGGCGCCCTGCGCGGCCCTGATCCGGCCAGAACAGATGTGGTGGTCGTGGTGCGCGGACCTGACCGACCCGCCTGGATCGGCCGCAAGCAGCAGATGGCAGGGTTGTGGCTCGGGCATGACCGGGTGCGTTTCGAGGCCGCCCCGGTTTATTTCGGTGTCGGCACCGCCAAGCCGCTCGGCCAGGTTGCGGCAGCCGACACGCTGGCCCTGTACGGACTCACGCCGGCAAGCCAGCTCGAGCCTGTCGATGCCGACCGGGACCGGCCTGACATCGATGTCTTCAAGGAGGCCTATGTCGAGGCGCGCGAGCGCGAGGGGCTGTATCTGGAAGGCGCCACCGCAGTCCAGATGCTGCCAGGCGGGCTGTTCCGCGCCGACATTCCGATGCCCGACACCACGCCGCCTGGCCTTTATACGGTCAAGGTTCTGCTGTTCCGTAACGGTCGCCAGCTTGAATCCACCCTGTCCACCATGGTGGTCCGCAAGGTTGGGGCAGAGCGGGCACTGTTCGAGTTTGCCCGCGACCGACCGATCCTGCATGGCCTTGCGGGTCTGGTTCTGGCATTGGGGGCTGGGTATCTGGCTGCTGCCTTGTTCCGGAGGGTTGCCCTGCGATGAGAGCCACCAATCCAATCTGGCCCTGGGTGCTGGGACTGGCGGGATTGATCCCGTTCTTTGCACTGATTGCCGGGGCGCTGCTGGCGCCCGCGCCGTATGGCAGCGTCAGTGAGGGGGCGTGGAGCGTCTATGCGGCTGCAATCCTGTCGTTCCTGGGTGGAACCCGCTGGGGGGCAGAAGTGGTGTCGCGGCCTGACTCGCCGTCCCCCGGCGTCCTGATCGCGTCCAACGTGCCACCCCTGCTTGGCTGGGTAGCTGTGATCCTGAACTACCAGCAACCAGCCGCGAGCCTTGGCCTGCTGGCTGGCGGCTTCGTGCTGCAGTGGATCTGGGATGCGGCGTCCACCGGGCGCGGGGTGCGCGGTTTTCCGGACTGGTACGGACCGCTGCGCCTGGTCCTCACCGCCGGGGTTCTGATCAGTGCCGGCCTGCTGGCGTGGGTGAAGTTCATGATGGGCTGAGAGCGGGCGTCGCCTCACAGGTGGGGGTCGGTGTGACGGCCCTCTCCGGCGGCTCCCAGCACCCGCGCCCGTACCCGCCGCAGGAACAGGTAGGACCCCAGAAGCACCCCTACCAGCAGCCCCGCTTCGATGATCTTCAGCGCGCTGCCTTCGGTGAAGTGCTTGGTAACCGGGACCGACCCCAGGATCGACACCACAAACTTGGACACCAACATGAACACATAATAGGACACTGCCGCGACCGAGAGGCCTTCGACCGTCTGTTGCAGGCGGGCCTGCAAGTCGGCGCGCTTGTCCATCGAGGCCAGCAGACGCTGGTTGTGGCGCTGGCGTTCAAGATCGATCCGGGTCCGCAGCAGGGCGCTGGCACCCTCGACCCGGGCAGCCAGCCGTTCGAGGCGCCGCCGCGTGGCCTCGATGGTATCGAGGGCCGGGGTGAAGCGGCGCTTGAGGAAGGTGGATAGACGCTGGAACCCCTCCACCCGTTCCTCGCGGATTTCCTCCAGCCGAGCCAGCACGATCCGGCCATAGGCCGCCGAGGCAGCGAAGCGGAAGTCGGTGCTGCCCTGCAGCTTCTGTACAGCCCGTGCCGCATTGGTGAGGATGTCGAGGGTCTCTTCCTCATAAGCAATGATGTTGTCGCCCGACTTGGCCTCGTCGCCCTGCATGCGATTGACCGCCCGTGCGAGTTCGCCGTCCAGACGGTCGAGTTCCTCCCGGATTTCGCGCAGCTGCGGGAACACAATCAGGGCCATCACCCGGTAGGTCTCGATCTCGAAGATCCGCCGCAGCACCCGGCCCAGTCGCTCCGAGCTCAGACCCTTGTCGTGTACCGAATAGTCGACATAGCCGTCTTCGCGCAGCGACAGCGTCGTCCACAGCACGCCGCGCCCGCCCGAGATCGTGCTGACGGCCTGTTCGGTCCGGTCGCCAGGTGCGAGGGTCTTGAAGGGCGGCGGCTTGGTGGCGCTGACCCGCACCCGGCATGCGGCGAGGCGGCGCCCCGGACGGCCTTCCGGCCACTGGAATGGTGCAGCGTCAAGGAAGCCGATGGCCGTATAGGTGCTGAATTCCCCGTGACGCTCCCACTTGATCACACCACCGGGCACTGTGCCGACATAGTGGTGCAGGTCGGGGTCCGGCGCCTCCAGTCCCAGGGTCTGGCAGACCTGCTGGATATAGGCATAGGGGCCCTCAGCCCCCTCCTCGATCATCGCCTCATGTGTGGCGGTGCAGGGCGCAGTGGCCGACAGGGTCGGCCGCACCAAAGCTTCGCCAATCAGGCGCGTGCGGAGAGGATGGTCCATAAGCAATTGTACCGGACAGCGGGCAGGCGTTGGATAGGATATGAACGTCTGCAGCGCCGCGCCAACCCATGCTTGATCCCCCTGCCCGACACGCGCACACAGGCGGCATGGACCAGAGAGCGATTTCCCACCGCCTGAAGCTGGCGCACCGCCTCGCCGATGCAGCCGGCGCTGCCATTCTGCCGTGGTTCCGGCAACGGCTGGATATCGCCAACAAGGCGGCCAGCGGCTTCGATCCGGTGACCCGGGCCGATGAAGAGGCCGAGCAGGCCATGCGCGCCATCCTGGCGGCTGACGTGCCTGATGATGCGGTGACGGGGGAGGAATATGAGGCGACCGGCGGCAGCAGTGGGTGGACCTGGGTGCTAGACCCGATCGACGGCACCCGCGCCTTCATCGCCGGGACAACCACCTGGGGCGTCCTGATCGCTGCCTGCTTTGAGGGCGAACCGGTGATCGGATTGATCGACCAGCCATTCGTGGGCGAGCGCTGGGCTGCAGACCCCGGCGGCACGCAGCACCGGCGCACGCTGGCAGGCACTGGCGCAGCACTGGACCAGCCGGTTGTGGCTGCCCCTGTCACCAGCCCGGCCGAGGCCATCCTGGCAACCACGGACCCCTATCTGTTTACCGGACAGGCGGCACAGGCCTTCGCCCGCTGCCGGGGTGCCATGCGCCTGACCCGCTATGGTCTCGACTGCATGGCCTATGCCTATCTGGCGTCGGGTGGGGTTTCTGCGGTGATGGAAAACGGATTGAAGCCGGTGGATGTGGCAGCGCTGATACCGGTGGTGCGCGGGGCGGGCGGTATCATCACAAGCTGGGACGGCGCCCCGATCCAGCCGCTCGATCCCCGGTGGGACGGCAGCGCCCTCGCCTGCGCCACACCAGACCTGCACAGCCAGCTGCACAGCCTGATCCAGGCCACCGATTGAGCCAGCGCGATATCGAAACGGTTGGGGGAACAAGCCTGGTGGAGCCGAGGGGAGTCGAACCCCTGACCTCTACAATGCGAACGTAGCGCTCTACCAACTGAGCTACGGCCCCGCACCAGGATGGGCGCGGTTCCTAAGGTGGGGGGGCGCCAAGGTCAACGGTTTGCTTCAGCATACCGCCCACGCGGGGCCACACCGACAGCTGTCATGGCTGCATGGTTGACAGGCGCGCGCCGCCCCGCCACCGACTGCGCGATGACCAAGATTTGCGATACACCCGAAGCCGCGCTCGACGAGCTGGAGCGCCTTTACACCACCGCTGTCGAGGCCCAGCGCACCGCGCTGCGGGCCTTCATCCACCGGCGCGAGACACCCCAGCCCAGTGACCGGGCTCTGTTCCGCTATCCCGTCCTGCGCCTGACATACGCACCCGATGGCCCGCCACCGCGTTCGGACCGGGCCTTCGGCAAGTTCAATGCCCCGGGCATCTACAGCACCACCATCACGCACCCCGATCAGTTCCGCAGCCATCTGCTGGAACAGCTGGCGCCGCTGGCCGAGCATTATCAGCCAGTGATCGAAGTCGGCCTGTCGAACCAGGAAATGCCCTATGCCTTCGTGCTGGAGGGCGCCGATGACCTCGCTGCCGGGGATGTCCCGCCCGAAGAGCTGGCGCGGTGGTTTCCCACACCGCTGCTGACAGCGGTGGGTGACGAGATCGTTGATGGCGAGTGGGAAACCGACGCAGCGGGCAACCGTCCGCTGGCGCTCTATGATGGCCTGCGGATGGACTATTCGCTGAAGCGATTGGTGCATTACACCGGCACCGACTGGCGGGCGTTCCAGCCGTGGGTGCTGTTCACGAACTATGCCCGTTACGTGGACGAGTTCGCCGCTGGGCCGTGGCTCAGATCGCGGCAGGCACCAGCGGCGGCAGCCCCCTATGTGCGGCTGGTGGCTTCGGGCGGTGTTGTGATCGAGGCAGCTGATACAGCCGATCAGGCCGGGGCGATCCAGCGGGTCCTGGATGCGCCGTGGCGCAAGTTCCAGATGCCAGCTTATCACCTCGAGACTGCGGATGGCGACGGTATCAGCCTGATCAATATCGGCGTCGGCCCCTCCACGCCAAGAACATGACCGACCACCTGGCCGTGCTGCGCCCGCACTGCTGGCTGATGGCCGGGCATTGCGGCGGCCTGCGTCAGAGCCAGAAGATCGGCGACTATGTGCTGGCCCACGCCTATCTGCCGCAAGGACGAGGTGCTCGACCGCATCCTGCCCGCCGAAGTGCCGCTGCCCGCGATTGCCGAAGTCCAGATCGCGCTCCAGACCGTGGCGGCCGAAGTCACGGGCGAGAGCCCCGAAGCCCTCAAGAGCCGCCTGCGGACGGGAACCGTGGTGAGTTCTCGGATCGCAACTGGGAACTCTACTGGAGCCGCGAGCGCCGTCTGATCAATGTGTCGCGGGCCATTGGAGTGGACATGGAAAGCTGCATGATCGCCGCCCAGGGCTTCCGTCACCGGGTACCCTACGGCACCTTCCTGTGCATCTCCGACAAACCCCTGCACGGCGAGATCAAGCTGCCCGGCAGCGCCAACGTGTTCTACGAACGCGCCATCGGCGAGCACCTCAAAATCTGCCTCGCCACCCTCGAACACCTCCGCCAGCAAGGCAGCGCCATCCACTCCCGCAAACTCCGCAGCTTCGACGAACCGCCATTCCGGTAAGTGCTTCCGCTGCTTTTGGAACAGTGCAACAGTCTGCGTCCACGGGATGGGATGTGGTGGGCGCATGAACCTGGCGGACTTCAACGCTGTCGTCAGCGACATCTATGAGGCGGCGCTGTCGCCGGCGCATTGGGATGTGGCGCTGACCGGACTGGTGAACCGGTTCAGCCCGCCGGAGTCTGATGTTGCCATGCTGGTCTGGGAGCGGCTGGACCCGCCTGCGGGGCGGTTCATTGGTCGACAGCGGTCAATGAAGTGGCCCGCCACGGATATCTCCAGCTGTTTGCCGGGCGCAATCCGTGGAGCGAGGCCGGGCACCGGCTGCCGATTGGCGAAGTGGCGCATACGGATCGGCTGGTCGCCCAGGAGGGTTTCAAGGCCAGCTCCTTCTATCAGGACTTCCTGCGGCACTGGCGGCTCGATTGTGCGTTTCTGGTGGCGCTGGACCGGCATCGGTCCAGCCATCTGGGCCTGTGCATCCCGTTGCAGGAGCGCTCCGATCCCAATGCGCTGGAACAGGCGCTGCATCTCCTGGTGCCACATCTGCGCCGGGCGATCCGGATCGCCCGCCGGATCAATGAGGCGGATCTGGCGCTGGCGTCGGCGCGGGAGATCCTGGATGCGTCGCCGTCGCCAGTCTTGATGTGCACGGCGAGTTTGCGGGTCATCTATGCCAATCGGGCAGGCGAGGCGCTGCTGGAGACATTGGTGCGCGCTGGACCGGAGCTGGCGTTGCAGCCCGCCGGCCGTGCCGCGCGCGAGCAGCTGGATAGGCTGGTGCGTGGAACGGGCGACAGCCATAGCGCCGCCATTCTTCTGACGGCGCGCAGCGAACGACCGGTGGCTGCGCTGGCCATGCCCATGGCGCAGTCGGGGGCACAGCGGGGCGAGTTCGGCAACGCCTCGCTGCTGCTGGTAGCCGAGCCGGCAATGCGCCCCAGCCAGGAAGCGATGCGGACCTTGCAGGGCTGGTTCGGCCTGACCTGGGCCGAGGCGAGGCTGGCGGTGTTCCTGGGGCTGGGTGGTTCCCTGGAGGAGTTTGCCCGCAGTCGGGGTGTGTCGGTCAATGCCGCACGGTTTCTGCTGAAGGGCGTGTTCGCCAAGGTCGGCGTGAACCGGCAGAGCAGCCTGGTAGCGGCCATCCGGACCACCCCGATCGACTGGACCCGCAGTGGAACCCAGATCTCTGGACTGCCAGACCCGCTCGGCTGACGATCTCGCCAAGGGCCTATCCATTCGGGTAGCGCACCTGCCGCCCTGTTCCAGCACCTTGCCCTCCCGGATACGGCCACGATGGGAGGGAATTGCTATGGTCAAGACAGTCGCTGTCCTTGTTGTAAGCGGATTGATGATGGCGGTTTCCGCCAGTGCCCTGGCGCAAAGCGGAGGGGCTAGCAGCGGGGCAAATGGAGGCGCGAATGGGGGCGCCCGGCTGATACTGTTCGGGGCCCCCAACTTCGAGGGAGAGAGCCGCGCCTTCAGTGCCGACGTACCCGATCTCGGCGCCCGTTCCGTTCGAGCCGGCGACTTTGCGGCGAGCGCCATGGCGTATGGCGTCTGGCAGGTGTGCATGGATGCCGGATACCGCACCCGCTGCCGCCAGATCAGCGGACCGGTCGCGGACCTCGGAGCCGACCGGCACTCGATCTCGTCGATCCGCCTCATCCGCCCCCCAACGCCGCAGGAGCTGCGCGCCGAACTGCCGTCGGCTGGCAGCGCCCCCGCTCCGGCTGCGGCTCCAGCTACGGCTCCGGCTACAGCCCCAGCACTCGCTCCGGCCCGCCTCGTCCTGTTCAATCTGGCTGGCTTCCGGGGCGGAACGCGGGAGATTGACCGCGATGTTGCCAATCTGGGCGACCGGCAGTGGGATGCAGGCGACTTTGCCGGCAGCCTTGTGGCTGTTGGCGAATGGGAAGTGTGTATGGATTCGAACTTCCGGACCCGCTGCCGCCGGGTGACAGGCGAGGTCTCCGATCTCGGTCGTGATGCCCAGTCCATTTCCTCCGTCCGCATCATCCGCCGCCCGACCCAGGCCGAAGCCGCCGCCAGCGAGGCAGCTCTTGCCCGCATCCAGGCGCCGCCACCCGCCCAGTCCGCTGCCCAGTCCTCTGCCCAGACACCGCCCGCCGGTCAGCCGCAGCAGCCGCAGCAGGCCCAGCAGAGCAACCCTCTCGGCGATGCTGCCGGTCGGATCGCCAGCGACGCTGCCCGTGCGGCTGAGCAGCGCGCCAGCGAAGAAGCCCAGCGCCGGGCCCGTCAGGCTGTGGGCAGCATCTTTGGCGGCAACCGGAACTGAGCCTGGCAACAGTGAGATCAAAGGCCGCGTGACCATCGGTCACGCGGCCTTCTTGCAGCTTACGGCTTCCAAAGAGCAGTGGGACAGATCAGCGGATGGTTCCGCTCACGCGGAGCCGGAATGGCCTGTCAAAGCCCGGGCCGGTCCACCATTGCGAATAGCCATCCTCGCGGACCCAGGCATCCACCGGTCCGCCTGGCTGCGTGGTGTCGCGGGCTTCCCAGTCGACACCGGCTCTGGGACCTGTCTGGCGGGTACCGGCCAGACGGATGGTGCAGACATAAGAGCCAGCCGGGGCACCCCCGCTGGTTCCCGCCATCGGGACCCCGACCGTAATGGTGCCGGTCCCATGCCCATTGAACCAGACACTTTGTTCGGCCGATGCCAGGATTGTGCGGTCCGTGTCCTGACCTATCACCTGGCAGGTCGCTATCCCATGCGTCAGGCCTTCGACCATGAAGCTATAGGGGATCGTGATCAGCCAGCGCGGGGCACTGCCTGGATTGTTGTTGAAGTTGATGTTCTGCCCCCGGGACAGGTCGGGTCGGGGAGTCGTATTCAGGATGAAGCCCTCGGGGGACGTAATCCGGACCGACTGGACCGGGCGCGGTACAGCCCCCGGTGCGAATGTGTTGGGGGGCTGTGTGTTGCCGATCTGGGCACTGACCGTGGTTGCCGAGAGGGCAAGGAGTAGAGTGGCGCCCAGCAGGGCTTGCTTGCGATACATTGTAAGACACCTCCATGACTTCGGCGCCGTCCCCAGCCGCCGGATCCGCATCCTGCGACTTGGGTCCGGCGCTGGCGCTACCCTGTTGGGTAGGAAATCAGGGGGGTCTGAAGCGGGCGGCTGAGGCCACCACCCATGGGGTCAGAACGTCACTCCGAAGGTCACGCTGGCGATGCGGGGGGCGCCGGCTATGAAGGTGGGGATGCCGAAGGTGCCGCCTGTGTTGCCGGCGTCGAGGAGATATTCTGTGTCGAGCGCATTGCTGACGGCGGCTTCGGCGAACCAGCCGTCGGGCGTGGTATAGCGGGCCCGCAGGTTCAGGAGGCCGTAGGCGTCCTGGCTTTCGGGCAGGCGATCGATGTCGTTGCGGTCATTGTCATCGTTGAAGAACACTTCGGACTGCCAGCTGTAGGTGGCGATCAGGCGGAGCCGGGCATCCTGGGCCACCGCCTGCTCCCAGATCACGCCGAGCGAAGCCGAATGATCGGGCGCCAGCCGGAACTTGTTGCCGCCAAACACCTGGGCCTGACCGGCGCTGTCGGTGCGATCAAACCGGCCTTCATTGAAGGCATAGGTGGCGAGGATCGTCAGGCCGCTGACCGGCTGGGCTTGCAGCTGGGCCTCAAGGCCATCGGAGCCAGCACCGCCGGCATTGATGGTGCGCAGATTGCCATTGCTGTCGCGCACCGTGGTCTGGAAGTTCTCATAAGTGAAGCTGAAAGCCGAGGCTTCGCCTTGGAGGCGACCGCCAAACAGGTTGAACTTCACCCCGGCCTCGACCGAATCCGCCACTTCAGCTGGCACCAGCGTGAAGTTGGGCGCACCGGGGCTGACGGACGGAGCGATCACATCCGGCCGCCGGCCACGCGCTGCCGAGGCCCACAGATTCACCCCGTCACTCAGCCGGTAAGAGGCAACCGCCCGCCATGTGGTGGAATCGTAGGTCTCCGACCGGGTCAGGACCGACCCGCCAGGCGTCGGCGCAATGAACAGGCCACCATTGCGGCCGGGGAAGGAGCCGAGCACCGAGGCGCCATTCAACAGCCGCCCATACACACCAGCCGACTTGTCCTCCTGGGTCCAGCGCACCCCGGCGGTCAGCTCCAGCCGTCCATCCAGCAATGATAGCGTGCCATCAGCATAGACATCGAACGCGCGCAGCTCGCCAAAATTGCCAAACTCCTCGCGATGCACCGGCTTGGCATTCGCCCCGGCCACCAGCAGCGGCGCCAGCTGGGGCCCGAAGATCGTAGGCAGCAGCTGGTTGAGCACCGGGGTCAATTGGTTGGGGTCCGGGAAACTGGTGACAGGCAGCAGCGCATCCACGGGCCGGTTGGCCAGCACCGCTGAGAACAGGATCAGCGTGCCACGCTGGTCAAACTGCAGCGGCACGCGCTGCGCGGCATCCTCCGAGAACCAGCTCACCCCGGCAAACCCACTGAAGACACCGCCGTCGGGCTGGTAGTTCAGGCGGAACTCCTGGCTGGCCTGGTCGCCGGTCGCGTCTTCGGCGAACAGCAATACGGCCTGATCGAACCCATCTGGATCGAACATCTCATAGGCCTCGAACGTCCGCCAGGCCGTGATCGAGCTCAGACTCAAGCTGTCAGTGATGTCCCAGCGGAACAGCAGGGTGGCGGCGGTGACACTGCGGTCCACCCCCAGGTCGCGACCACCCTCAAAGGTGCTGCCAAAACTGTCGGTGAAGATGCCAAGGCCAGCCGGCGTGAAGGGCGAGGTGTCGCCACCGCGAGGGGCATAGGAGCGCGACTTGAAGGAGGTCCCCGACGGCGTGTCCTCTTGATGGTTGATGACGAGGTCGAGCCGCACGGTCTCCACGGGCTCCCACCGGCCGGCGATCCGGAAAGCGGTCACCGCCTGCCCCATCAATGGGTCGCCGCCCTGGGCATTATCGATGTAGCCGTCGCGCGCTTTGTAGATCCCGGCGACCCGAAGACCAAGGCTGTCGCTGATACCCCAATTGGCCACGCCCTCGACTGTCCGGCTGTTGAAGGCACCGAGCGAGATCCGCGCCGACAGCGCATTGTCGAAATCGGCCTTGTTCTGGATCACATTCACGGCGCCAATCAGGGCGCCGCGTCCGAACAGAGTGGACTGCGGTCCCTTGGCCACTTCGACCCGCTCGATATCGAACAGCTCGATATAGGCGCCCCGCGCCCGGCTGATCGAGACACCATCCTGATAGACCGACACGCGCGGCTCTGATGCCGCGCCGCCATCATCGGACGTCAGGCCGCGGATCACGAAACCAGGATTGTTCGGGCTCTGCTCCTGGACTTCGAGGCCGGGCGTGAAGGCAGCCAGATCATCGAACTGCTCGATGCCCAGACGCTCGAGCGTGCGGCTTCCATAGGCGGTCACAGCCAGCGGGACGTCCAGGACTGCTTGTTCGCGCTTCTGGGCCGTGACAATAACCACTTCCACGTCGGACTGGCTGGCGGGATCGGAGGCGGTCGCTGCCGACTGGTCGGCTGCCTGGGCCAGGGCGGGGCTTGCGAGCAGCAGGGCGACGGGGCAGACGGCGGCAAACAGACGGGTTTTCATGGAAGGCTCCGGCGATACAGGCGCACGGGGCCGCTATCGACTGTGCATGACGCCTGCGTCACGTCCGCGCGACGAAGCTGTGACGCCCGCACGGGCCCTGAAGCGATGGCGGTGCCTGCACAGCTGTCAGCGGCCACAGTCGGACACATTGCCGCGATTGATTCTGTGGGCCGCTGCTTCCATGAACCGCAGCGCTGACGGGTATCGGGCGGCAGGAGAAATGGCAGATGTTCGTGTCGATCGAAGGCGTGGCCAATGCGCGGGACTTTGGCGGCAAAACCGGGGCTGGCGGTCGTCCGGTCCGGCGGGGCCGTCTGCTGCGCACCGCACATCTTGCCGAGGTCACCGATGCGGGGCGCGAGACCCTGCTGGCGCTGGACGTGGCCACCGTGGTGGACCTGCGCCGGACCGTCGAGCGCAACCTCCAGCCTAACCGGCTGGGCGGGCTGCCCGTGACCGTGATCCAGTCGGACCTGAGCGAGCGGGCCGACGATGGAGCGGCCCTGCCGCCGCATCTCCAATATCTGCTGGAAGCCGAGCTGACACCGCAGGCCACCCATGCCTGGATGGTTACCAGCTATGGCGAGTTCCCCTGGTATCCGCAGCATCAGGAGACCTTTGCCGGGGCGTTCCACGCGCTGGCACGGTCTGAAGGCGCTCTGGTGGTGCATTGCGCCGCCGGCAAGGACCGCACGGGGATCCTGTGCGGCCTGATCCTGCATGCGCTCGGAGTGGATGATGACGCCATCGAGCATGACTATCTGCTCACCAACCAGCAGCCCGGCTTCGACCAGCGCGTCCGCGAATTCGCTGACCGGTTTGAAGAGCGGCTGGGACGGCGGATCGACCATGAATCGCTGGCGCCCATGGTGGGCGTTCACGCCGATTTCCTGCGGGCGGCCTGGTCAGCGATCGAGGCCCGCCACGGCAGCCGGATGGATTATCTGGCATCCCTCGGGATCGATGATGCCATGATCGGCACCATCCAGTCCCGCCTTCTGGAACCCCGGCCCTGACCGTCAGCCAGACCGCAGGGCCGCAAGAACACCAACACGACCTCCACCCCGAAACCCCACCCCGAAACAAACCGTCAGGGAGCCCATGCCCAAGTCGAATCCTGGTCACTTCTTCGAAGACTTCCGTATCGGCCAGCTGCTGCGCCACGCCACGCCCCGCACAATCACGACAGGGGATGTGGTGCTCTACACAGGTCTGACCGGCAGCCGGTATGCGCTCTATAGCGCCGATACGTTTGCGGCCGCTCTCGGTCTGCCCGCTGCACCGGTAGACCCGGTGCTCGTGTTCCACATGGTTTTCGGCAAGACCGTTCCCGACATCTCGCTGAATGCTGTGGCCAATCTGGGTTATGCCGACGGCCGGTTCCTGGCCCCGGTGATGCCGGGTGATACATTGACCGCCACGTCCGAAGTGATCGGGCTGAAGGAGAACTCCAACGGCCGCACCGGGGTGGTCACCGTGCGCACCACCGGCAGCAACCAGCGGGGCGAGGCCGTCCTCAGCTATGTGCGATGGGTGATGGTGAACAAGAAGGATCCAGCCGCACCGGCGCCCGACCCGGTCAGCCCGGACCTGCCTGCCAGCGTGGCGCCCTCGGCCCTGATCCCGCCGCCACCGCTGGCACCGGGCAGCGTCGATCCGGTTCTGTCCGGCAGCCCCTATGCCTTTGAGGACTATGAAGTCGGCGAGCGCATCGACCATGTCGACGGCATGACCGTGCAGGAGGCCGAACACCAGATCGCCACCCGCCTGTATCAGAACACCGCGCGCGTCCATTTCGATGCGCTGGCCCAGGCATCGAGCCGCCACGGACGCCGCCTGATTTATGGCGGCGTGGTGATTTCGCTGGCACGGGCGATGGCGTTCAACGGTCTTGGCAATGCAGCCCAGGTGCTGGCCATCAATGGTGGCCGCCACGTCAATCCGCTGTTCGCGGGCAGCACCGTCTATGCCTGGAGCGAAGTGCTGGACCGGGCCGAGCTGGGTGGCGGCTGGGGGGCCCTGCGGCTGCGTCATGTGGCCACCAAGGACAAGCCCGGCCAGAGCTTCCCCGGCGCAGACCCACAGGGCGAACCGGATCCATCGGTGATCCTCGACTTCGACTGCTGGGCTGCGATCCCGATGCGGGCATCGCTGGCATGAACCACAGCAGCTGGACCCTGCATGCGCGCCTGGCAGCGGACACGGTGCCGGTCAGGGACCTGGCCCTGTGCCAGCTTCTGGTGATGCGGGATGCACGGTTCGCCTGGGCGATCCTGGTGCCGCGCGTGCCGGGCCTGACCGAGCTGCACCAGCTGCCAGCCGCCGACCAAGCCTTGCTGATGCAGGAGGTGACATCGGTCGCCTCGGTACTGGCCAGCCTGCCGGGCGTCACCAAGATCAACCATGGTGCGCTCGGCAATCTGGTGCCGCAGTTCCACTGGCATGTGGTGGCCCGCCACCCTAGCGATGCCGCCTGGCCGGGCCCCGTCTGGGGCAGCGGGGCCGCAGTGCCACCCGATCCGGCGGCACTGCAGCAGCTGGTAGAGACCCTTGCCGCCAGCCATCCGGACTGACGGCGGATACGGGCCGCAGCTGGCGCTTTTCTTGAAGCCCCTGCAGGAGTAGGGACCGGCACCATGACCGACGCCCCCGCTCTCGCTGTTCCCAAGTCCATTCCGAAGGTGGGCATTGTCTCGCTTGGCTGCCCCAAGGCACTGGTGGATTCCGAACGGATCATCACGCGGCTGCGCGCGGAAGGCTATCAGATTGCACCTGACTATGCCGGTGCCGATCTCGTGCTGGTGAATACCTGCGGCTTCCTGGATTCGGCCCGCGATGAGAGCCTGGATGCCATTGGCGAAGCGCTGAACGAGAATGGCAAAGTGATCGTGACAGGCTGCCTCGGTGCCGAGCCCGAAGTGATCCGCGCCCGCCATCCCAATGTGCTGGCGATCACCGGTCCGCAGCAATATGAAAGCGTGATGGAAGCGGTGCACACGGCTCTGCCGCCGCGGCGCGATCCCTTCCTCGACCTGGTGCCCGACACCGGTGTGAAGCTGACCCCGCGCCACTATGCCTATCTGAAGATCTCCGAAGGCTGCAACAACCGCTGCAGCTTCTGCATCATCCCCAAACTGCGCGGCGATCTCGTCTCGCGCCCCGCCGCCCATGTCATGGCAGAGGCTGAAAAGCTGGTGGCCGCCGGGGTGAAAGAACTGCTGGTGATCAGCCAGGACACCAGCGCCTATGGGGTCGATATCAAGTACGCGACATCGAGCTGGAAGGGGACGGAGTACACCGCCCGGTTTCACGATCTGGCCCGGGATCTGGGGTCACTCGGGGCGTGGGTGCGGTTGCATTATGTCTACCCCTACCCGCATGTGGACCGCACCATCGAGCTGATGGCCGAGGGCCTGTTGCTGCCGTATCTCGATATTCCGTTCCAGCACGCCAGCCCCGATGTGCTGCGGCGCATGCGGCGCCCGGCCAATCAGGAGAAGCAGGCGGCCCGTATCGCCGCCTGGCGTGCGATCTGTCCGGATCTGGCCATCCGCTCGACCTTTATCGTCGGCTTCCCCGGTGAGACCGAGGACGACTTCCAGATGCTGCTGGACTTTGTGCGCGACGGCGGGATCGATCGCGTGGGCTGTTTCAAATACGAAAATGTGGTGCATGCGCCGTCGCGCGATCTCGATGGCCATGTGCCGGAAGAGCTGAAGGAAGAGCGCTGGCACCGCTTCATGGAGGTGGCCCAAGAGGTTTCGGCCAGTCGGCTCGCCGGGCGGGTGGGCGCTGAAGTCGATGTATTGGTGGACGCGGCAGCCGATGGCGAAGTCACCGCCCGCTCGCCCTGGGATGCGCCGGAAATCGATGGCGTGGTGCACCTCACCGGCGCCCCCAACGCCCGCCAAGGCGACCTGATCCGCGCCCGCATCACCGGGTCGGACGAATACGACCTCGAAGCCGAAGCGATCTGATCTAGCGGCGGGGCGGCCACAACCCGCCTTGCACCGCTGGCAGCCATTCGGGCCAGGGGTAGGCCTTGGTCGTGAAGTCGATGGTCCGGATCCGGGGGCCGACGTCAGCCCTTTCGGGCTTCTTGCGGGGCGGGAGCTGCGGTGGCCGGGTCTTACTGTTGGTTCCGATCTGATACCCGAGGAGACTGAAGGTCATCCCGGTCTCAGTGCGCCAGAGCCTTCGGATACACCCCGTAGGTCTGTACCGCAGGTCCGGCGCCATGATGTAGCCCTCGCGGCCACGGGCCAGACGGTAGGCCAGAGTCTGCGCTTTCTTGAGTGGGTCCGCCGCGATCACCGCCAACCGGTCGAGGCGCTTATAAAGCGTGACCATAAACACCTTACGGGAAGGCTGTTTCTGCTGATAACCCCGCTCCTCGCGCTTCTTCTGCGCCCGTTCCCAAAGCTCCGCACGCTTGTGCTTGTTGAGATACTGATCAAGCATCACCCGGAACACCGGCCCCCGCTCCCACAGCGCGCTGCGCTTGCCGGTCTTGGCCACCGCTGGCTTGTCCACCAGCGTATGCTCAAGCTGCAAAGCCAAGGCGATGATCACCCGCCGAAGATACACCTCGATCATCCGGATGCCCGCCTTAAGCTTCTTGGCGATCCCCGGCGGCGCAAACCGTGGTCGTTCAAGGTTCACCAGAGCCCTCACGCTGTCCACCAGCTCGGTGAGACAGTCGAGGATCGAGGTGAAGTGCTTGAGGACCGGATGCATGGGGGGATTGAACCGCGGCTTCGGCGAAGGCGGATAAGTTTGTGTCTATCCCTTCCTGGAGCGCATCCCCCTGGAGCGCAGTTGCTCGCAACTGCGCCGCTCCAACCCCCACACAATTCGAACAAAGCGCCACCCATAGCGTCGCTTCGCGCCGCTGGCGCAGTTGCTAGCAACTGCGCTCCAGTCGGCACGCCGGACGAAGGGCCCGCCTGGAGGGGCGGTCAAGGACGCCCGCTTGCGGGCGCCCCGCAGGGGCTTGTCCTTGACGGACCCGGAAGGCGGAACACGATGATCAAGGAAGTGGCGCGAGCAAGCTCGGCGACACTTCCTCCTAAGCCATCGCGGCGGTGTGGTTGGGCGGGTAGCTTGGAAGCTTGGCCCCTGCCCAACCGCCGCCAAGGCTTGGGAGGTTCTGTCACCAGCCCTGCTGGCGCCAGAACCAAGCTTACTTTGCTTCCGCCTTCCAGCCCCCTTAAGGCCAAGCCCCTGCGGGGCGCGCTTCGCGCGGCCTTGACCGGGCCGGAAGGCGGGTGGCTAGCGGGGTCGGCGGACCGCTGGAGCGCAGTTGCTCGCAACTGCGCCGCTTGGCCCCCCACACAATCCGAGTGTTGCGCAAGCCGTAGCGGCGCTTCGCGCCGCTGGCGCAGTTGCTAGCAACTGCGCTCCAGGGGGCGGGGGGATCATCGGAGCCCCGATGCTTGCAGCGGGGCAGGCGCGTGAGCGCCTGGGGGCCTTGGCTTTTGTGGGGGAAGAAGCGGCGCTTTGCGCCGCTGGCGCAGTTGCTAGCAACTGCGCTCCAAGGGGGGGGGTCAGGCGCCGGTCATTTTGTCCCAGAAGCCGCGGGCTTTTTCGAAGAAGCCGTGGTGTTCGGGGTGACTGGCATCGCCGCATTCGGCCTGGAACTGCCGCAGCAGGTCCTTCTGCTTGGCCGACAGGTTGCGGGGGGTCTCGACGAACAGCTCCACATGCATGTCGCCGCGCGCGACAGTCTTGAGCTGGGTCATGCCGTGGTGGCGCAGGCGGATGCGCTGGCCGGTCTGGCTGCCTGGGCCGACGTCCACTTCGGCCTTGCCGCCATCGATGGTGGGGACCTCGACCTTGCCGCCAAGGGCGGCGGTGGTCATGGGCACCGGGATCCGGCAGTAGAGGTCGCGGCCGTCGCGCTCGAAAATCTCGTGACGCCGCACCGACAGGAACACATAGAGGTCGCCGCGCGGGCCACCGCGCGCGCCCCGGTCGCCTTCGCCCGCGAGCCGCACCCGGGTGCCGTCTTCCACACCAGCCGGGATCGCCACCTGCAAGGTGCGCTCGACCTTGACCGCCCCGCGACCGTTACAGGCCTTGCAGGGGCTCTTGATGATGGTGCCACGTCCGCCGCAGGTGGGGCAGGTGCGGGTCATCATGAAGAAGCCGTTCTGCACCCGCACCTGGCCTGCGCCGCCACAGGTGCCGCAGGTTTCGGGCTTGGTGCCAGGCGCCGCACCGGTGCCGTCGCACGTGGTGCAGGTTTCTTCGGTGGGCACCTTCAGCTGGGCGTCCTTGCCGAGGAAGGCTTCCTCCAGCGTGATCTCGAGGTCCATCCGCAGGTCAGCGCCGCGCGCAGGACCGCCACTGCGCCCACCGCCACGGCGGTTGCCGAACACATCGCCGAAGATGTCGCCGAACACGCTCTCGAAGATGTCGCCCACATCAGCGCCACCAAAGCCGCCCGGGCCACCGGGACCACCCTGGCCAAGGCCGGCCTTGCCATAGCGGTCATAGGCGGCGCGCTTTTGCGGGTCGGACAGGACCGCATAAGCCTCGTTGATTTCCTTGAACTTGGCCTCGGCAGCGGCATCGCCCGGATTGCGGTCGGGGTGCCACTTCATGGCCGCCTTGCGGAATGCGCTCTTCAGCGCGGCCTCATCCGCGCTGCGCTCGACGCCCAGCAGCTCGTAATAATCGTCACTCACGTTGCCATAGCCCGCTTGCGGAAGTCTCACCCGCATGTAGCGACGCAATGGTGCGGTTCAACCACCACCCGCGCGCGAGACGCACAGCCGCCCCAGATCAGCCACCGCTGTTCAAGTGGCGGGCAGCCAGTGCCGCATCGGCGGATGCTGTCAGGCAGGCTCCGCGCTGAGCACGCCGCGGCGGATCTGGTCGAGCTCGATGGATTCGAACAGGGCCTTGAAGTTGCCCTCGCCGAAGCCCTCATTGCCCTTGCGCTGGATGAACTCGAAGAAGATCGGGCCAACGGCGTCCTGGCCGAAGATCTGCAGCAGCAGGCCCTGACCCTGGCTGGGGGCGCCATCGATCAGGATGCGGCGGGCGCGCAGCGCCTCCACATCCTCGCCGTGCCCCGGCAGCCGCTTGTCTACGAGGTCATAGTAGGTCTCGATCGTGTCCTGCAGGGCCACGCCATTGGCCTTGAGCTGGTCGACCGTGGCGATCAGATCGTCCGAGCCGAGGGCGATGTGCTGGATGCCTTCGCCATTATAGCGCTGCAGGAATTCCTCGATCTGGTCGACCTTGCCCGGCTCGCCCTTGCTTTCATTGAGCGGGATGCGGATCTTGCCGCAGGGGCTGGTCATCGCCTTGGACACCAGGCCCGTCACCTTGCCCTCGATATCGAAGTAGCGGATCTCGCGGAAATTGAAGATGCGCTCGTAATAGCCAGCCCAGGTGTCCATGTTGCCGCGATGGACGTTGTGGGTGAGGTGATCGAGATAGGTCAGGCCGACGCTGTTGGCGGCCTCTGCCTCGGCTGCGCCGGGGATGGGGCGGAAGTCGACGTCATAGATGCTGTCGGCGCCATATCGGTCCACCAGATAGACATTGGCGCCGCCAATACCCTCGATGCAGGGGATGTTGAGCTCCATCGGACCTGCCGGGTTGGTCACCGGCTTGGCGCCGCGCCGGACGGCTTCGGCAAAGGCTGCCCCGGCATCGCGGACCCGGAACGCCATCGCATTGGCACTGGGGCCATGCACGGTGCGGAAGTCGGCCGGCTGGCCCGACGGCTCCATGTTGAGGATGAAGTTGATGTCACCCTGCTTGAAGCGCAGCACATTCTTCGACCGGTGCTTCGAAACGGCGGTGAAGCCCATCTTGCGGAAATAGGCCGCCAGCGCCTCCGGATCGGGACCGGTGAACTCCACGAACTCGAACCCGTCGGTGCCGATGGGATTGTGGAACAGGTCTGCCATGGAACGCCTCCGCTGAGATACGGGAACAAGTATCATCTGAAACTATCTTGGCAAGGGCATTGCGCCACAGGTGGCGCCGGCAACACAGGATTTGACTGCCAGCCGCACAGCATGCTTGAGCCAGTGCGCCGGACAGGACCGCTCAAGCGGCGCATTCAAGGAGCCGGCCAGGGAGGGAAGCGATGGCTGGTCGTCTGAATGGCAAGATGGCGCTGATCACGGGCGGAGCCCAGGGGCTGGGTGCTGCGATGGCGCGGATGTTCGTGCGGGAGGGCGCGAAGGTGACCGTCACCGACCTCAATGCCGACGGGGTGCAGGCTGTTGCCGACGAGATCAACGCCACCCACCCCGGCAGCGCCTTCGCCCTTCAGCAGGATGTGCGCAGTGAGAGCCGCTGGCAGGAGGTGATCCACGCCGCCCACGACGCCATGGGCGGGCTGAATGTGCTGGTGAACAATGCCGGGATCGGCTCGATCGGTTCGGTCGAGGACGAGAGCTTCGAGAACTGGAAGCGGGTGATGGAAGTCGATGTCGATTCGGTCTTCCTTGGCTGCAAGTATGCCCTGCCGGTGATGCGGCCCTATGGGCCGGGCTCGATCATCAATATCAGCTCGATTGCGGGCCTGATCGCCTCGCACAATTATGCCGCCTACAATGCGGCCAAGTCGGCGGTATGGCTGCTGTCGAAGTCGGTGGCGCTGCACTGCGCCCGCAAGGCGCCAGGCTTCCGGTCCAACTCGATCCACCCGACCTTCATCAAGACGCCGATCCTCGATGGGATCGCCGCGATGGTGGGCTCCAAGGAAGAAGGCTACGCCAAGCTGGCGCGCCAGGTGCCGATGGGCACGCTGGGCGACCCGGATGATGTGGCCTATGCCGCGGTGTTCCTGGCGAGCGACGAGAGCAAGTTCATCACCGGCGCCGAAATCAAGATCGACGGCGGTATCTCTGCGATGTAGCAGCCGGCTGGCTGGCGATTTGGCCTTCCGGTCACTCCGTCAGGCCGCCGCCAGCACGTCCAGTTCCTCGACCATCATGTCTGCCAGGCGCTGGACGTCTGGCAGGACATTGGCGCCGGCGATCAGGCCGACCGCCATCTTGTCCATATAGCTCTGCACTGTGATGTTCAGGCCCATGCCGTGGACGGCAATCGACACCGGCCACAGGTCCAGCATCCGGGCCCCGGCTGCAAACAGCGGAACTGGCGGGCCCGGCACGTTCGAGATGATCACATTGGCGGTGGGCGGCAGGACATTGGACAGGCCTGACCGGCCATAGAGCAGGGCCAGTACCTGCATGGCGATCGGCATGCCCAGGGTCGAGGCACTCTGCACGTGCGGCACGAAGTCCTTCAGCGGGCTGATCATCGCCTTGGCTTCGCCCGACGCCTGGATGATCTGCGCCAGGCGCTCCTTGGGATCGGCGACATCGGTGGCGATCCGGCAGGTCATGGCAAAGGCCTGGTTGTTGGTGTCGGCATTGCCTTCCTCACGCAGCGACACCGGGATCGCAGCACTCAGTGGCTTGTCGGGCAGCGCCTTCTGCTCCTCCAGCCAGCGGCGCAGCACGCCCGCCGACACGGCCAGGATCACATCATTTGCCTTGCCACCGGCTGCCTTGGCCACCGCCTTCACCTTCTTGAGTGACAGGGTCGAGGTTCCGAACGAGCGCTCCGAGCTGATGGCCGCATTCAGCGGTGTGGTCGGCGGGATCATCTGCGGGAGTTGCTTGAGCTTTTGCGGGTCGAGGAGACCTGGCAGGGCATCGGCGGCGGCCTTGGCCATGGACGGCATGGCAGCGGCAACCTTCAGGCCGGTCTCCATCTGGGTCAGGGCATGGTCGATCAGCACCGAGCCAAAGTCGGTGCGCCCGGTGCGGGGCAGGGTTATGGGGGCGGCATCCTTCTCGAACGGGCGGCGCCACAGACCAAAGGCGGTCTGGGCAATCGCCCCGGCCAGCTCGGCTGCGCTGGTCTTGCGGTCGCCACTGCTGGCTTCGGCCGGTTCGGCTTCGCGCGGAGCGGGGTCTGGCACCAGGTCATAGACGATCTTGGACAGCGCCACCCCGGCACCGCCGTCGATCATGGCATGGTGGATCTTGGCATAGAGCGCCACCTGGTTGCCCGGCAGGCCCTCGAATACATAGAACTCCCACAGAGGTCGGGCCCGGTTCAGCAGCTTGGCATGCATCCAGCCTACCAGGCGGCGCAGGGTCGCCATGTCGCCCGGGGCCGGCAGCCCTCCACGGAAGATGTGCCGGTCGATATCGAACTGGTCATCCTCCACCCAGCTGGGATGATCGAGATCCAGCAGCGTAGGCGCCAGCTTGCGGCGGAGCATCGGCGCCGCATCGAGGCGGCCGGCGATCTGCTCCTTGAAGGCCTCCAGGAAATCGCCGCGATAGCCGTCTGGCAGCTGGAACAGCGACAGGGAGCCGACATGCATCGGGCACTCTGGTGTCTCAAGATACAGGAATGCCGCGTCCAATGTGGACAGGCGCAGTGCACCGGCCATGTTCAGTCCCCCCTTATTCCGCTGTCAGACGCGCACCCCGCGCCTCACCTGCGGCCAGCACCGGGACCTGTCATGCCTGCAGGTCTCTCAAGGCTGGGAGGGCAGACAATCACGGACCGTAGGCAAGTGCAAACGGTCCGCCACCTGCAAAGGGCCGGAACTGGCCTTCCGGCTGCGCAAGACGGTCCGCCACGGCCCAAAGCGCAGCTGGATTCACGCCGATGCCGATATGCGTGGCGAGGCGCACTTCGATGGCCTCGGCATTTGGAGCTGGGCGCGGAATGCTGGTGCGCCAGTTCACGATCCCGTCCAGCCGGGTATAGATCGAGCTGTTGGGGACGGGCAGGTCACCGCCCAGCGCGGCCAGATCATCCGGATTGGCCGGCCCTTCCCGGCTCATCGCCTCATAGAGGCGGCGCGCATTGGTGGCGTGGATGTTGCCCGCGAAGGGCGAGCCCAGCGTGATCACGCTGCGCACCTTGTCGGGCACCATAAGGGCCAGGGCCCGGGCGAAGACCCCACCCAGGCTCCAGCCCACCAGCGAGACCGTGCGTCCCGTTTCGCGATGGAGCCGCTCCACGTCTGCGGCGAGCACATCGCGCATCTTGTAGAACCGGCCCAGGTTCTGGCCATGGCCCCAGGGCCGGGCCTGATAGCCCAGCGCGCCGAGATACCGACGCAGCGGGACTGTGGAGCGGTCGCTCGCCAGAAACCCCGGCAGCGCCAGAACGGGATGGCCATCCCCACGGGGTGCTTCCATCAGGGCATCGCGGGCTACCAGGGTTCCCGCCAGCTCCATCCAGGCGCGGCCTTCCGACAGCAGCAGCAGGGGCGAGGGCGGCTTGATCCGGTCGCGCCTGTCGTCTGCACCAGAGGCGCGGGCAGAACCCGAGCGGCGGGCGCCAGGCTTGGGTGTGGCGGATTTGATGGCGGCAGCAATCATGACGGTACGCACTCCAGACCAGCCCTGAACGGGCCCGGGACGGGTCTTCTGGCGGACCCTGCCCCAATTCGTTGCACCGACCGGAGGCCGGGTCAACCGGCGCGGGCGCGCCTGCCACGCGATCCGGCCACAACGGGGTTGAGAAAACCTTATCGATGGGACGCTTGGCAACTGGCTTTGGTTTGGGCAAACCGCTGCCATGACCAGCTTCCACATGCCCAGCCGCCGCACCGTGGTGCTTTCAGGAGCCGCCACCATGTCGCTTGCCCCGATTGTAGCTGATGCCCAGACCGCCCCGCCGGTCGACCGCCGCCCCCGCACCCATGCGCTGCTCGGCCAGCCTGCCCCTGCAATCGACCTGCCGCTGGCGGGGCAGCGTGGCCGCCTGAACAATCGCCTGTTTGCCCGCAACCGTGCCACCATCGTGCAGTTCTGGGGCCTGTGGTGCCCGGATTGCCTGGCGGATGTGGATGATGTGGCCGAGCTGAACCGGCGGATCGGGCGCGAGCGCGGGATCGGGTTTGTCTCGGTGCATACCCGTGGCCGCTATGGCCGCTGGGGCGCGATCGAACCATTCTTCCAGGAAAAGGGCTATCGGTTCCCGGTGGCGGTGGATGATGATCAGGCCGCCTATCGTGCCTGGCAGGTGCAGTGGGTGCCGAGCTTCCTGGTGGTGGACCGGGCCGGCGTCATCCGCGACTACACCACCGACCTCACCGCCGGTAACGGCATCGGAGTGGACGGCTTGCTGGCCCGCGCCCGCACCGTGGCCGGGACCGCCCGCCGCTAGCCTGCAAACCGCTCCAGCACCGGGCGCAGCTGCTCTGCCAGGGTCAGCCGCTCGGCTGTGGCATGGCCGCGATTGGCGAGGATCACGAGGCCTGTGCGCCGGGTTGGCCAGAAGGCTGCATAACCGCCAAAGCCATTGGTGGCGCCGGTCTTGTGAACATAGGCGCCCGGTGGTGGCGCCTGGGGTGGCACCAGTGGCTCTGCCGGATTGAGCGCGAACACCACCCGCTCGGAGGTGCCATCCAGAACCGTCTGCGGATCAGCTGGCGGCCCGAACCACTCCCAAATCCCGGCCTGCACAAAAGGCGGCGTGCTGTAGTGGCCCAGGCGCGTGGCCTCCAGCGCTGACAGCACCGGGGCAGGTCCGCTGCGCAGGCCAAGGTGCACTTCGACAAAGGCGAGCACATCCGATACCGACGCGCGCACCCCATAGGCCTGCACACCCAGCGGCCCCATGCTGACCCGCACCGGCGCACCGCCCTCGCCCCTGCGATGCCCCCAGGCCATCTGCGCCATCTCGCGCGCGCCCGGCTCATGAACCGTATCGCCGAGGCCGAGCGGCGCCAGGATGCGCTCGCGCATCAAGGTGGGAAAATCGCCGCCCAGCGCCCGCGCCGCCATCACCCCCAGAAGACCGATCGAGGGATTGGCATAGGCACGGGCAGTGCCCGGCGCGACGGTTGGCCGCCAGGTCTGGAACCAGGCCGCAGTGGTCGGCCAGTCGGTGACCTCGTCCGGAAACTGAAGCGGCATGCCACCGGTACAATGCGTGGCGAGGTGCAGGGCCGTGAGGCGGTCGGTGCCGGCCCCGCGCACCTCTGGCACATGGCGGCCGGGCGGGTCGTCCCAGCGCATGGCGCCGTCCTGCACGGCCATGGCCGCCAGCGCCACAGTATAGGTCTTGCTGATCGAGCCCAGCTCGAACAGCGTATTCTCTTCCACGGGCAGGCCAGCCGCCGGATCGCGGGCGCCAAAGAGACACAGGCGCCGGCCCGCCGGCCCCGTCAGGCCGATGGCGAGACCGGGCGCCAGCGTCCGCGCCATGAAGGCCTGGGCCAGAGGCGCAACGGCTTCCGCCACATCAGGTGGGTTGCTGCTGCCGGAAGCGGGAACCGATGTGGCCGGCACACTGGTGTCGGGGCCACCGCTGCAGGCTGCAAGGCCGAAAGCCGGCAAGGCCACAGGTGCTGCGGCCAGGGCTGAAAGGGTGGTCCGGCGGGTCAGTGATCGCATGCTGACAATACTCCTGCGACGGCTTCGATTCGCGGTGTCGTGCCATCGTGATGGCAAATGCGGCGGCATTAGGAACGCCAGCCCAATCCCGTGGCATCGCCACAGCCCGGACCGGCCACCTGATACTTTCGTTAGTTGCTAAAGTAGGAATGAATATTATATCCAGCCGGACCGGCAGGATTCGCCCTGATCCGGCACGGGATCCCAAGCGTGAGCATGATCGATCTTCAGGACCGGGCCGAGGATGTGGCCGAGCTGCTGGCGGCGATGGCCAATACCAACAGGCTGATGGTGATGTGCAATCTGCTGGAAGGCGAGCTGGCCGTGCACCAGCTGCTGGAGCGGGTGCCGCTGGCGCAATCGGCGATGTCGCAGCACCTGTCGAAGCTGCGCGCCCTGAAGCTGGTGGCTACCCGCCGGGCCGGGCAGACGATCTATTACCGGCTGGCCTCCGAAGAAGTGCGCCGCCTGCTGGCGCTACTGAAGGAGCTGTATTGCGACATCCCGGAGGGCGCAGCGGCGGCCTGCTGATAGACTGCGGGCGACCTATCATGGCTGCCTGCCAGTGGTCCGGGGGCTGATTGACGGGCGAGGCGGGTTCGGCCCGAAATGCCCGTCCGCTTCGAGGCTTGCGCGGAGATTGCGATGCCAACAGTTGGTGCCCTGCTGGTCCGCGATGGACACGTCCTTCTTGGCAGAAGGTCGGCCCACAAGTCCTTTGCCCACATGTGGGACATGTTCGGAGGACACATCGAGCCAGGCGAGACACCCTGGGCGGCTCTATGCCGGGAGCTGCATGAAGAAATCGGTGTGACCGATCTGCAGGGCGACTTCATGACAACCCTCGAAACAGACGGGACTGATGGACCCGTCAGCCTGCAGGTCTATGCCATCTTCGCTTGGAATGGCCTGCCGGACATCCGGGATGATGAGCATGTCGAGATACGCTGGTTCGACAGGGATGGGATCGACCAGATCAGCAATCTCGTCAGCGACGCCTATCGGCCAATCATTGCCAGCCTTCTGGCGCCGCCAGGATAGACGGTGTTCTGGCACTGATAGTCCCTGAAGGGGAACGCTGATCTGGAACCTCAGCCCTTGAGCGTGTGGATGCCCCACATGTCCGTCACCCCGTCCAGCGACAGGCTGCCCGCGGCGTCGCAGCCCGCCGGTCATGGCCAAGGGCCAGGGAAGGAGACACTGATGCTGGGCTTTCTGAAGCCCGCACACCGCAGGAAATCAAGGCACTGCTGGATATCGGCAAGGCTGTGCTGGTGGATGAGCGCGAGCCGGACGAGCATGCCGAGGTGGCGATACCGCGCAAAATTGTCCGGGCCCGTTTCACCTGAAGTTAAGTGCACAATGCTATCGGGGCGATGGCTTGAGGAAGCCCAGGCAGTAGAGCGCATGACGCTGAAACGAATCTCGACCATTCAAAGCCAGCGCGGCGCCGTGGCCTATATGTTTACGGCCGCAGCCCTGCTGTTCATGGTGGTTGGTCTGCATACGGCCCAGCTGGGCCTGATCTCGTCCGAACGCGCCAGCCTGCAGGCCGCAGCGGATGCGGCTGCGTTGGCCGCCGTGTCGGCAGAGACTGGCGATGCCGAGATGGAAGACGTGGCGCGCCGTGCCTTCATGGCGAACCTCAAGCCCGAACAGGCGGCGAACCTGACCCAACTCGAGATCACCACAGACATCACCCGTGAGCGCACCTCCCGGGTGCGGTTTGCAGCCAGCTTTCATCCGATTGCACCCAATCTTCTCACGTCGCAGCCGATCCAGATCAGCGGCGAAGCGCGGGCCCGCGGTCGGATCACGCGGTTTGTCGATATCGATCTGTGGCTCGATTCCTCTGCATCCATGGGTGTCGCCGCCGATGAGGCCGGCCGCGACCGCCTGCGCCAGCTGTCGGCGAATGACCGCGAGCACCGCAACTGTGCCTTCGCCTGCCACATGCCGACCCGGATGACGGTGGCTGACAACAATCGTTATGCGAATTCCATGGAACGGGCGCACGCCAACGGGATCAAGCTGCGTGTGGATGTGATGAAGGAGAGCCTCGAGATCCTGCTGCAGGAGCTTGAGGAGGCGCGCGGCGAAGAAGTGGTCGTACCGCGCCTGTCGGGCGCCGCGCTCTCCACAAACTGGGTGCGGCAGCTGAACCTGACCCCGGACCTGGAAGCCGTGCGGGCCTATGTCAACAGCTTCGCCTTGAGTGCTGACGCGCGCTTCACGCACGGCTCCTCGGCCTCACGGCTTTCCGTCACGATGGCTACCGGACGCGACGCGATCCCGGTGACGGCACAACCCCGCCGGGGCACCGCAGACGATCCCCACAGGCACGTGATCCTTGTCACGGACGGGATGCAGTTCAACTGGGATGCCATGCCGCCCGGCCCCATCAGCACCGCCGTGTGCACACAGATCAAGCAGCGGGTGAACCGGCTGATCGTGGTCCACATCCCCTATGTCCGCCTTGATGGCGACTGGGCGTTCAACCACTATGTGCGGCCCGTTTACGACCAGCTCGGCCCGGCTCTGCAAGCCTGCGCCTCGCCTGGGTCGTACTTCAAGGCTGACGATCCGGACGAACTGCACACCGCCTTCCGGCTGATTGCCCGCATGGTCACCGCCACACCGGCTCTGACTCAATAGCCAGCACCACGCGATCTGCTCGCAGGCCGACCGATGGTCGCGGTTGCGACATGCGCCTGCATAAATGAAAAGGCGGGAGGGCCATCGCCCTCCCGCCCTTCTTTGCGGTTAGCTCGTGAGGGTCTCAGAAGTCGGCCCGCAGGCTCACATACCAGAAGCCGCCGTTCATTCCGAACGGACCACCGCTGCGCGGGTACACCTGGCCATCGGCCAGACCGCCGCTGATCGGGAACACGTTCACGGTACAGCCAGGCGTGGTGCACTGGGCGATCCGGTCCGGGTAGGCGTTGAAGATGTTCTGGGCACCCACCGTCACGCTATAGGTATCGGTGATGTCGTAGGTCACATCGAAATCGAACGTGGCCTTGTCGTTGAAGACCTGGCCAGGATAGTCGATTTCCACCTGCCAGGAGCTGAAGTAGCTCATGCGGGCGTTCACGGTCCACTTGTCCCACACCCAGTTGCTGCTGAGGTTCAGGCGGTCCTTGGGTGCCAGGTTCTCGATGGTGATGGTCTGTGCCCGACTGATCACGTTCGGGTTGGCGCGTGTGACTTCGTTTTCGTTGTGGTTATAGGCCAGCGTGAAGGTCACACGGGCGCCCAGCAGGTCGGTGCGGTGGGTCGCAACGATGTCCAGGCCCTTGGTGGAGGTGTCGAGACCATTGGTGAAGTAGCGGACGGCGCCGCCAACACCCACCAGCGACAGGATCGGCTGGGCATTCAGATCAGCCTGGGTCACCGCAAACGGCTGGGTGATGAAGATCCGGTTGGTCACGTCGATCTGATAGGCGTCCACCGTGATGGTGGTCTGGCCAGACGGGGTGAGAATGAAGCCGAGGCCATAGTTGGTGGCTTCAGCCGGCTTCAACGCCTGCGCGCCGTAGTAGCGGGCGACGCCGCTGCCGACCGGGAAGATCCCGTCCTGCACCTGGTTGCCAGCCACGAAGTTCGTGGTGACGTTCTGCAAGTTGGACTGACCCGGCGACGGTGCCTGGAAGCCGGTCCCGACCGAAGCGCGCAGCGACAAGATATCGGTGGCCTCGTACAAGGCGCTGATCTTGCCGACAGTGGTGCTGCCGAAAGTGTCATAGTCCTCGAAGCGCGCCGCGATACCACCGCTGAGACGGTCGGTCAGGTCAGCCTCGATATCCACGTAGATCGCGTAGTTGCTCTGGCTGAAGGTGCCGGCATTGGCTGGCGGTGTACCCGCATAGCCGCTGGAGGCAGGCGGAACGGCGATATTGGTCACACCGGCCGGTAGCGTCGTAACGGGCGCAAACACACCCGGCGATACCTCGGTGAACAGCCGCTGGACGGTGGCATAAGGACCCGCCGCATAAGACTGGAGCTCGCCCGCTGGAACCGTGAAGGACTCCTTGCGCCACTCAAAGCCGCCGGCCAGGGTTACCGGACCCGCCAGACCCACTTCGATCGGGTAGGTCAGGTCGATATTGAAGTTCTCCAGACGCTGCTTGAAGGCCCCATACTCGAAGGCTGTCTTCGATGCCGGGCCGAACGAGGCGTTCAGCGAATCGTACATCGACAGATCGAGGGAGTTCTCCGAGAGAGTGGCCGAGACATCATAGGTCAGGCCCGAAGGCAGCTCGCCCTTGATGCCGGCCACCGCCATCATCGATTCAGTCACGCCAACAAACCGCGGGGTGAAACCCGCCGGATAGATCGAGCGGAAGTCGAAGCGGTTATTGTCGAGGATGAAGCCTCCCGCAGGGCAGGTGGCATTGTTGGCCGGGCACGGCGTGCGGAAATAGGTGTTCCGGAACGCCGCGTTCGCTGCTGGCAGATTGCGCAGCTCGCCATTGGCGTTGAGCGCTGTGCCGGTGTTGGTCTGGCGGAAGTTGAAGCTCTGGTTCCCTTCGGAGCTCGCGGCATTGACGAAGGCATAGAGCTCCGCCGTATCCGAGAGCTCGTAGCCTGCATTCACCACGGCCTTCCAGCCGTTGGTTGGCGAGGAGCCCCAGATCTGGTCCGGCCCGGGGAAGTTGGGCAGGCGGTTGGCCAGGGTCGGGTTCTGGGCTTCGAACAGGATCGCCGCCGGGCGACGGGCGCCGCGGCTGGTACCCTCTTCGTCAAAGACCTCGGCGCTGATGTTCACAAAGCCCGCATCACCCAGGGGCAGGCCCCAGTTGAACGCAACCTGCGTGCTGGCGCCGTCATCAGCATCCATGCTCGCGCCGTAACGCGCCGTGATCAGCAACCCGGACGATGATGTCTTCAGGCCAAAGTTCATCACGCCAGCAATGGCGTCCGAGCCATACTGCGAAGTCGCACCGTCGCGCAGGATCTGCAGGTTGCTGATGGCAATCGACGGGATCGACGAGATGTCCGGGCCATGGGAGCCGAACGACAGGGCGGTGTCACCACCGGCGAAGGTCTGCACCAGGGCAGCGCGGTTGAAGCGCTTGCCATTGACCATCACCAGCACCTGGTCGCCGGGCAGGCCACGCAGGTTGGGCGACCGCACGAAGGTGCCAGCGTCGGCAATGGTGTTCTGTCCGACGAAGAACGACGGAACGATGTTGCGCACCGTGTCGATCATGTTGGCGCTGGCCTGCGTGTTGATCTCGGCGGCGCTGATCACATCCACAGGCGAGGCCGAGTTCGTGACCGACCTGTCGGTCCGCCGCGTGCCCAGAACGATCACCTCGTCTACTTCGGCCGGTGCAGCCTCCGGAGCTGCCGGGGGCGCCGCCTGTGCGATAGCGGGCCCGCCCAGACAGGTCACAAGAGCCACGATCCCGGTTGATACTGCCAGATGCTTGCGCGTTCGATCGGATAGATTGATCATGTTCAAGGTTCCCCCAGCACAATACGTGCGCTGCTCCTGCCATGGCATTGGTACCACACAGGTCAGGGGGCGGACGGTAGATTGGGTAAAGACGTTGTCAAGAATTGCAGGTCGCCTGTACCTGCTGTTCAGCGATGATGCTGCTTTATTAGACTTCTTTGCTTCCGACACCGAGCCCATTGATCGCAGGGTGGACAGGTCCAGCGAAGGCCTCAAGCAAATTTGATCAGAGTGTGGTGCCCTTCCGGCCCCAGAACGGACCCCAACAGACGGACGAATTCAAGAGAATCATACAATTGCACTGATCGTTGCATAGGCCGGATGAATTTTCACATTGTTGTGATTTCTCCATGACTTCAGTGCCATCCGGTTGTCACATAATTGACCAGCGCAGCGGGCCTCTGTGCAGGGATGCAGCAGCCGAGCTTCACCGACCTGTATGTCATGTGGCACGCGCTGTGGGTCGCAAGCATCGGCACCGGCCTTGGCACAGTCCCAGGCGTCGCCCAAAGCACTGTCAGGGCGCTGGCGGCGCAGGGTTGGAGCGAGGATGGAAGGGGAACAGGTCATGGCGATCCAGCCACTCACGCACCGCATCGCCCAGCTTGAGGACCTCCCGGAGCTGCATGCCCTGATGAACCGCGCGATTGCCGAGCTTCAGAAGCCATTTCTGAGCCCTGCCCAGATCGAGGCGAGCTACAAGGTGATGGGACTCGATACCCAGTTGGTCCGGGACCAGACCTACTTTGCGGTCGAGAGCGGCGGCCGGATCGTCGGGTGCGGTGGCTGGAGCTTCCGGGCAACGTTGTTTGGTGGTGATGCCAGTATCGTGGCGCGCGACACCAACCAGCTCGACCCGGCGAAGGATGCGGCCAAGGTTCGGGCGATGTATACCGACCCTGCGTACACCCGTCGGGGTATCGGAAGCATGATCCTGTCGCTGTGCGAGGGGGCAGCGGCGGCGGCAGGCTTCCAGCGGGTGGAGCTGATGGCGACGGCGGCCGGCGTCCCGCTCTATCGCGCGGTGGGCTATGTCCCGGCTGACGATCTCACCGAAGCCGATATCGATGGGGTCAAGGTGCCACTTCTACGGATGATGAAGCAGCTCTAGGGGTGTGCGCGGCGTCCGGGGGGCCTGCGGATCTTCGAGCCCGGCGCTGAAACCCCGTTATACACCCGGTTAAAGGCTTGTACTTGGACACAAACAGGCTAGCGATGTGCGCTTCGCAGTTCTGTGAACGAGGCTCCAGATGATCATCCGCCCATCCCTATCCGTCGCGCTGGTCGCTGGCTCCCTCCTGCTGGCTGCCTGCAGCCAGCCCTCACAGGAAGCGTCCGCAGCGGCCAGCCAGCCCGCTGCGGCGGCAACTCCGGCAGCGCCGACATTTGCCGCCGCCGATGGCGCCACGCCGGAAGCGCTGACTCCAGCCGCTCCCGATGCCGAGGGCGAGACATCTGCCCTGGGCGGCATCGTCCGCTTCGATGTGATCCCCAACCAGTCCGGTGACGGATTCGTGCGGCTGATCGGTACCGCGGGCGGCGACCCGGCGGCCAACGGCCTGATGACCTATCTGGTCATCAGCACCGCCCATGACAGCTGGGTCTACACAATCGGCAACATCATCGATTACCGGATCAAGGGCGTCGCCGACGGCAAGCTCGACCTCGAGATCGACGAGACCAGCATCGCCGATAATGGCGACATGAGCACCGCTACCCGCAAGCTGATCGTGACCTGGACACCGGTGCCGGACGACTATGAACCCGGCGGCGACTGGACACCCGCTGTCACCACGACAGCGGCCCAATAGGCCAGGTACGGTTTCGAGGCTCCCGGCCATCGCTGCCGCAACTTCGCAGAGGGCGCGGCAGCAGGTCGGGGGCGGCCGGCGGCCCATCGATCACCCGTCGATCCAGGGCGCCCGCCAGTACCGGACCACATCCCGGCGCGGGACAGGGTCGCGCCGGCGACTTCAGGACCCCTCAGTGCAAGGGCGTTCGGCGTTTGCGTCACTGGCCTGACTGTCGAGGTACATCCAGGCCTCGATCCAGCCATGCCCCACCTGGACCTTCATCCTGCAGCGGCGGTAGTCGAGCCCTCGAACGCGTCGAGGGACTGCCAGTGATCCGGCAATTCCTGCGAAACGAAGAGGTGGACCTCGACATCGCTCCCATCTTCGTCCGGGATCAGGGCGGGGTAGCCCAAAGCGGCGCCCACCCGCGCTGCACCAGCCTTCCCCTCACCGTTCCAACGGACCATTCGCCCTTCAATCCGGCAAGCCGGTGGTGGTTCGGGCGGCCAGGAGCGAGTGACCCGTAAGTGGCGAGACAGTGATCGATGTCCATGAGGGTTCGATAACAAGGCTGACGGGTTCAGTCACCGCAGTTCAGGCAACCTGAGGCACCAGTGATCGACGCCCCGGGCCGGTGGTGGCAGAACGGCCCCGAAAGGGCGCACCACAGCAACGCCTCCGGGCAGCATCTTCCCGACGCACAAACTGCGCCAGCCAAGGCGTGGCAAGGGAGGTATCTCACTGCATCTCAGCAAAAATGGAGCGGGCGATGAGATTCGAACTCACGACATCCACCTTGGCAAGGTGGCGCTCTACCCCTGAGCTACGCCCGCATCCGTGGGGTACGCCGGACGCTGCCGCCCGGTGAGGCGCGGCTTATGGCGCGGGGGCGGGCAGCTGGCAAGGGGGGCTGTGCAGGGTTGATGCAGGTGGGCTGTCTGTTCGGCGATATTCATTGCAGCTCATCGCTGGTCGAAGCTGGCAGGTGCAGTTGCAGCAGCAGTGTCTGCTGGCTGGAATCGAAATTATCATCGGCGAGAATGTTGAATATCCAGCCGCCACCGCTGGCCGCAGGGGTAATGGCAAGGCCTTCGAAGTTATCGACGGGGAATGGCGGCTCTAGCGACGCCTCTACGGTACAGACAGGCGCGCCAGCCTCAAATCCGACCACCGGACAGGCTGCAAGCCGGACCCGTGTGCCCTCATCCCGGTTCCAGCGCCGAAGAACAAGCCAGAGCATGCCGCCAAGAAGCCGGGCTTCCGTGACACCAAATCCATCTGCGACCGCCAAATGCCCAGCTATCGGTACCGGAGCCGTCTGATCCGGATTAAACAGCCAGAAAGGCACCGAACCTGGAGGCTGGCCCATCTTCGGATCTACGCCGTATTCAGCGATGGCGAGAAGTCGCCCGTCAGCTAGGGTTTCTAGAGCCTCGATTCCCCGTTCGGCTCCAGGCCCTCGGTACCCAACAGTGGCGGACCTGGCTCGCCGCGCACGAACAGGCCACCCCAGCCGTAGCCGGGGTTCGGAAAGAACAGGACCCGGTGCGTGCGTTCGAAACTGATCGCATAGGCGGGCTCGCCCCGGCGGATAACCTCGGTGAGCCCCTCGCCATCGCGCTCTGATTCGCTGGTAAGGGTGCGGCCATCGGGACCCAGGATGGGGCTGACGCCCCCCAACATGGGCTCTGGTTGCTGGCCAGGCAAAAAAGGACCCCCACATGACCTTGATCCGTCACGTAAGCAAGGCCCCCGCCGCTCAGAGGTGGCGCAAAGAACGAACTGATGCCGCCCAGTGCATCGGGCTCGGGACCGCCCTGTCGACTGGTCTGGAGACGCTGCAACCCAACCAGCCGGAATGGACCGAGATGCGCGCCTGCCAGCTGACTGGGTGCGGTCTCAACCTGATCCCAAACCGTGACAAACTTCGTTAGCTCAGAAGCATCAGCGTCGGCATTGGGTGCATGGGTCTCGCCCACGGTTGCGCAGGAGCCGGCCAGCAGGAGCGATAGCAGGAGGGAGCTGGCTCGTGGCAGGAAGGATCGGGTTCCAGTTGTCGTACCCAAGTCCATCATCGTTCATCCTTCACACCGGTCAATTTGCCCTGAAGGCCGTGTTGTGGGTGACGAGTGCTTCTAGCACGGCAGCCCCATAGCGGGCGAGCTTGGCCTCGCCGATGCCCGGCAGGGCCGATAGTGCCGCGAGGTCGATGGGATCTGCATCAGCAATGGCGCGCAGCGTACTGTCGTGAAAGACAGTGTAAGGCGGAAGCCGCGCCTCTGATGCAATCTTCATGCGCCAGGCACGCAGGGCCTGGAACCGGGCCTCGCTGTTGGCATCCACTGGTGTGGCTGGGGCAGAACTGCCGCCTCGCGCACCTTTGCGGGCCGCGCGCTCGTCGCGGCCAAGGCGGCTCGGGCCACTGGGGTTCTCGCGCATCATCAGCTTGATCTCGCCGCGCAGCAGCGCCCGGGTTCGGCCCGGATCGGCGATCCGCAACAGGGTATAGCCATCCACCGGATCATCGCTGACCAGCCCGTCGAACAGCAACTGGTCCAGCACCCGGCGCCAGCCCGTCTTGGGCAGATCCTTGCCAATCCCATAGGTCGACCGGCTGGCAAACAGCCGCTCCAGCGGCCCGTCCGGCTCCGTTCCGGTGAGGTGGTTGATCAGCCGCTGCTTGCCCAGCCGTTCCTCGCAACGCAGCACGGCTGACAGTGCCTTGCGGGGCCGGTTCGGTGGCATCATGGGCCTCACCCTGGTGCTTGCAGGCGTCGCACACGCCGCAAGGCTCGGCGCCCGCCTCGCCGAAATAAGCCCGCACCCCGGCCCGGCGGCAGGCCAGACTGTCGAACAGGCCGAACAGCTGGTTGAGCTTGTTGCGCTGGACCAGCTGCACCTCCTCGCTGGCCCCGCCCTGCTCGATACGGCGGGCATGCAGCTGGCGGTCAGACGGGCCGTAGAATGCAAAGCCCTCGGCAGGCTCACCATCGCGGCCTGCCCGGTCCCACCTCCTGCCAGTAGGCCTCGATGCTCTTGGCGGATCGGCATGGATGACATAGCGCACATCCGGCTTGTCGATCCCCATACCGAAGGCGATCGTGGCGCACACCACGATATCGTCCTCGCGCTGGAAGCGGGTGAGATTGGCCGCGCGCTCTTCGGGCGGCAGGCCAGCGTGATAGGCAATCGCATTGATGCCCTGGGCCTTCAGGCTGCGGGCGGTTTTCCTCGGTATCATTGCGGCTGGTACAGTAGATGATGCCGCACTTGCCCGCCCGCGCCTTGACCAGCCGCAAGATCATGGCGGCAGTACTGCCGTCCTTGCGGGCAGCATTGAGGATCAGGTTGGGCCGGTCGAAACTGGCCACGAATGACTGGGCGCGCGGCAGGCGTAGCTGCTCGATGATGTCGTCCCGGGTGCGGCTGTCGGCGGTGGCGGTCAGTGCGATCCGTGGCACACCGGGGAAAGGCATCGGCCAGCACTGCCAGCCGCCGGTAATCCGGCCGGAAGTCATGGCCCCACTGCGAGACACAATGCGCCTCGTCCACGGCGATCACCGACAGTCGGATCTGCGACAGCCGGTCGAGCAACGCGCCGGACGCCAGCCCTTCCGGTGCCACATACACCAGGTCCATCTCACCCCGATCGAGGGCCTGGAATACCTCGCGCCGCTCAGGCCCGGTCAGGATGAATCGATCCGGGCCGCCCGCACGCCAGCTGTGCGCAGCGCCGCCACCTGATCCGCCATCAGCGCGATCAGCGGGGAAACCACCAACCCTACCCCGGGCCGCTCCAGCGCCGGGATCTGATAGCACAGGCTCTTGCCGCCGCCTGTGGGCAACACGGCCAGTGCATCCTGGCCTGCCAGCACATGGCTGATCACATCACCCTGCAGCCCCCGGAAATCCGGATGACCGAACACACGGCGCAGCGTGTCGCGGGCGGAAGAGAGGGCGTCGGCCATGGGCGCTGTCCTGCCATTATGCGCCCGGCTGGGTCCAGCGGGAGAAACCGCTGCCTGTCAGACAGCGGATCAGACCAGAGCCAGAGCTTCCGGCAGACCTCGGCGGGCAACCGCCGCCTTGAGCGTGTTGCGCAGCAGGCAGGCGATGGTCATGGGCCCAACACCGCCCGGAACGGGTGTGATGGCGCCGGCAACGGCCGCAGCTTCGTCGAAGGCGACATCGCCCACCAGACGGCTGGCCCCGGTCCCACGTGCGGGGTCTGGCACCCGGTTGATGCCCACATCGATCACAGTGGCGCCGTCCCGCACCCAATCCCCGCGCACCATCTCCGGACGTCCGACAGCTGGCACCAGAATATCGGCACTGCGGGCGAGGGCCGGCAGGTCGCGGGTGCGGGAATGCGCGAGCGTGACGGTACAGTCTTCGGCCAGGAACAAGAGGCCTGCCGGCTTGCCCACCAGGATCGACCGGCCGATCACCACCACATGCGCGCCCCGCAGTTGGCCCAGGGTCCGCTTCGCCAGGATCACACAGCCCTCCGGCGTACAGGGGCGCAGGCCTGGCCTGCCCAGGACAAGCCGCCCGGCACTGACCTCGGTCAGGCCATCGACATCCTTGGCCGGATCGATCCTGGCGATCACGGCATCGGCATCCAGTGGCGCCGGCAGCGGCAGTTGCACCAGGATACCATCCACATCCGGGTCAGCGGACAGAGCCGCTACCGCCGCCTCGAGATCGGCCTGGGTGGTGGTGGCTGGCAGGCGCAACTCGCGCGAGATCATCCCCGCTGCTTCGGTGCGGCGCACCTTGTTGCGGACATAGACCTGACTGGCTGGATCTTCGCCCACCAGCACGACAGCCAGAGTCGGCTGGATCTCGTGCTCGGCCCGCAGCACCAGGGTAGCGGGCTGCGACCGCTGCATCCACTTCGGCCGCAATGGCCTTGCCATCGATCAGGCTGGCCATGATGCGCGGTCTCAGAACGGGATCATCGGAACCAGGAAGTTCCGGCTGAAGGCGATGGCGATGAACAGCACGATCGCCGACAGATCCACACCGCCGAGCGGCGGAATCACCTGACGGATCGGCTTGAGAAGCGGCTCTGACAGGCGGCTGGTGGTGTCCATAGATCACCGCAACCAGCCGGTTGCTCATGTTGACCACATTGAATGCCACCAGCCAGCCTGCGACGACATAGATCAGAAGGACCCAGAAATGCGACGCTGAGGATGGTATCGACGAGCCATTGAACGGGCACGGGCCTGTCTCCGAAAGGCTGGCGCGCGGGATCGCGTCCTTGCCAGCGTGAGTGGCTGGATATGGGGTGTCGGGCCGCGCGTCTACAAGGTGGCGGCACTGATGGCGCGCAGGAACACAGGGCCCGCCGCTCACCCCGCCACGGCGGCGGCCAGCTCGCGGGTTGCGGCTGTCAGAGCGGCCCGGATGGCATCGCGCCAGGCGTCGAGGGTCGGCGCCTCGGCTGCACCGGGTGGATAGAGGATCGCGCGGGATGAGCTGACCACGCCGCCCTCGGCTCCAGCAGGACCAGGCACGAACCCCGCCACAGCCTCGGCTGCACTGGCACCCTGCGCACCATAGCCTGGCACCAGGAACAGAGCGCGCGGCAGGATCGCCCGCAGCTGTCGCGCCTGGTCCGGCCAGGTCGCCCCGGCCACGACCATCAGCGACGACCAGGCCCCGGTCCCGGCCAGCTGCTCCTGCAGCGGCACCAACCCCTCGGCCACCCGCTGCCACAGTGGGGCACCGCCGCAATCGAGGTCCTGGAAGTCACCCGCACCGGGGTTCGAGGTTCGCACCAGCACGGCCACACTGCCCCCCGCCGCCTGCGCCTCGCGGACGAAGGGCGCGAGAGTCTCGATCCCGAGATAGGGATTGACCGTCACACAGTCGGCCCCGAATGCACCCCCCGGCCGCAGGGCTGCCAGCGCATAGCCCTCTGCGTGGTGCCGATATCGCCGCGCTTGGCATCGAGGATGGTCAAGATCCCCACCTCGCGCGCTGCCGCAATCAAGCGCTGGACCACAGCCACACCGTCGGCGCCCCACGGCTCGAACAGCCCGATCTGCGGCTTGACCGCCACCACCTGGCCACGCAGCAGCGCCAGCACTTCCAAGAAGAACCGCTCTGCCGTCTCCGGCGCACCGGCCGGACCAAACAAGGCCGGGATCCGGTCCGGAAAGGGATCAAATCCCACGCACAATGGATGGCCAAGCGTGCGCGCGGTGTGGATCAGGCGGTCGGCAAAAGCGGCGGTCACGCGGGTCAGTCCAGGATGAAAGGCAAAGTGGCGTGCTCGCTGGCGATGCAGCTCTGATCCACCACTGCCCCAGGCTCTGCCAGGAACCGGTGGATCATGCCGCGCACACAGGCCGAGCGACGCGAGACGCCATGGGTGGCGTTTGGAACCTCGATCACCGTGCCGCGCGACAGAAAGCGCACCGAGCCCATCACATTGTCCCACCGGGCAGCCGGCATCGATCTGCGAAGCGATCATCAAGGTGGGTACATCGCTGCGAACCGGCTCGATCTCCCGCGGGTCGGGCGGCCCGACCTGCCAGCGCGGCAGGCCTGGAAGTAGCGGGCAGCCGTGGTCACGATGGCGCGGGCGAGGGGATCACTGCCCGCTTTTGGCACGCATGGCCGCCTCGCTTTCGAACGGCAGCTCTTCCTTGCAGAAGTGCGTGAGGTTCTGGCCCTCATCATAGCTCGACCTGTCAGCCATATAGGCATCCAGCGCTGACATATCGCCGTCGAGGATCGCGGTGAGATTGGCTGGCAGACTGCGGGTGCCGGCCCAGGAGTAAGTGGCGTCCAGCAGATAGCTGGCGAGGTCCTCTACCGTGTAGGTCTTGCCATCCACCACTTTCGGACTGGCGGCCCAGGCTGCCGCTTGCCGCCGTCAGGCGCGGCTCGAGCCCGCCATAGCGGGCCCGGCAGCCCGCATCCGCCTCGCATTTGGCCAGCACCTCGCGCACTTCGCGGGCCACCAGCACCGGCAGCTCCTCGGTACCCTTGGCCTCGGGCGGATAAGGCGCATCGTGGATCGCAGCCCGCAGCCCCTGCGGGGCATAGCGCTGGATCGCAAAGGCAATCCGCGACCCATAGGACACACCGAACAGATTGAACTGGTCAAAGCCCAATACCCTGCGCAGATCGGCCACATCGGCGGCCACGGCCTGGGCATTGAACTGCGACAGATCGATCCCGGCGGCCGCCAGCCGCTGGTGGCAGGCATCTGTGAGCGCCACATCGGCATCGGAGACAAGGCCGGAATCCGTCAGCTGCACCTCGCCACAGTCCAGTCTGGGCTGCCCCAGGCCCGCGCCGCGTTGGTCGAAGAAGATCCAGTCGCGATCATCGGTGATATAGGGCGGCAGCGGCGGTGCACCGGCCGGACGCACCACACGGCTGTCGTCGAACAGGAACGGCACGCTGGCCACAACAGATCCGCCCGGTCCGCCATGCAGGAAGATCACCGGGGTCGGGCCTGGGGTTGGGGGCGGTTGCCTTCACGATCACCACCGGGATGGTGACCGTGCGCTGGCTGGACGGGCTGACGGCGGCTGGCACGGGTGGCCGGTTGCGGGCTGCGGGTCTCGGCCACCACCAGCGTGCCGCATTGCACGGGCCTTGGGGACCGCGCTCATGTTGACGGCGCACGGGCCCTGCTCGAAGCGCGGCACCGCCAGTGCGGTCTGACGGGACGTCTGGCCCTGTGCTGCCGTTGCGGCTGCCAGGGCGGCTGAGCAGGCCAGCGTGGCCAGTATGAAGCGCCGGATCATGGAGCACGGTTTGGCCCGCAAGGCTGGCCTCGGCAAGAGGCACCGCACGCATTTCCGCCGGAGCCTGCAGGCAGTCCAGTTTCCGCTTGCCAGCCGGGCCACAGCCGCTAGCCTTGCGGGCAAAGAAAAGGGTCCGCCGACTGGCAGGGCCATGGCCTCAGGGGAGCTGTCCGGATGCGTGGATTTGCTGGAAAGGTATGCATCATCGGCGCGGGCTGCGCCGGTTTCACCACAGCCAAGCGGCTGAAGGATTTCAATATTCCCTATGATTGCTTCGAGGCATCCGACGACATCGGCGGCAATTGGTACTTCAAGAACCCCAATGGCATGTCGGCCTGCTATCAGTCGCTGCACATCGACACCAGCAAGTGGCGGCTGGCTTTCGAGGACTTTCCGGTTCCCGACAGCTTTCCGGACTTCCCCCATCACGCCCAGCTGCTGGACTATTTCCGCAGTTACGTGAGCCACTTCGGTCTGCGCGAGACCATCACCTTCAACACGCGGGTCGACAGGGCCCACCGCCGCGAGTCGGACGGTCGATGGGACATCACCCTCTCCACTGGCGAGACCCGCACCTATGAGGCGCTGATCGTCTGCAACGGTCATCACTGGGATCCGCGCTGGCCCGACCCCTATCCGGGTACTTTCCATGGCCAGCAGATCCATGCCCACAGCTACAATGATCCGTTCGATCCGATCGACATGCGGGGCAAGCGGATCGTGGTGGTGGGCGCAGGCAACTCCGCCCTGGATATCGCGTCCGAGCTGTCGCAGCGGCCGATCGCCGGGAAGCTGTTCATTTCCATGCGGCGTGGAGTCTGGGTGCTCCCCAAATATATGAACGGCAAACCGGCCGACAAAACCACTCTGCCTCCCTGGATGCCGCTGGGTCTGGGACGCAAGCTGGCCAAGGGGGCGATCCTCAAGTCCGTGGGCCGGATGGAGAGCTATGGCTTGCCGGCACCGGATCACGAACCACTGACTGCCCACCCGTCGGTGTCGGGCGAGTTCCTCACCCGCGTTGGCTGCGGCGACATCACGCCCAAGCCGGCGATCAAGGCCTTTGAGGGCGATGCGGTCCGGTTTGTCGATGACAGTGTCGAGCCGGTAGATGTGATCGTCTATGCCACTGGCTACAAGATCAGCTTCCCGTTCTTCGATCAGCCGACCTTCAAGCCGGATGCAGCCAACAAGTTCCCGCTGTGGAAGCGGATGATGGTACCGGGGGTGGACAATCTGTTTTTCATGGGCCTGGCCCAACCCCTTCCCACGCTGGTGAACTTCCCGGAACAACAGTCCAAGCTGGTGGCCCGCCTCCTGGCCGGCCACTATGTGCGGCCATCGGTGGAGGCGATGCGCGCCCAGATCGAAGCCGACGAACGCCTGTATCTGGGCCATTTCTACGACAGCCCCCGCCACACCATCCAGGTCGACTTTGCGCACTATGTCCGCGACCTGATGAAGGAAATCGCTGCCGGGGAACGCCGCGCCAGGATCGCGGCCTGAGGCGCCTCCTCGACCGGCCCAATAGCTGGAGCGCAGTTGCTCGCAACTGCGCCAGCGGCGCAAAGCGCCGCTAGATTCCCCCCGCAAAACCCAAGGCCTCCAGGCGCTCACGCGCCTGCCCCGCTGCAAGCATCGGGGCTCCGATGGTCCCGCCGCTGGACCGCGCCGCCTCTGCGGCGCCCTTCGGCGGGGCGATGCGCGGCAAGGCCGCGCGCTCCAGCGGTCCCGCCTCCCCCAACTGGAGCGCAGTTGCTTGCAACTGCGCCAGCGGCGCGAAGCGACGCTACGGGTGGCGCATTTTTCGAATTGTGTGGGCGTTCGAACGGCGCAGTTGCGAGCAACTGCGCTCCAGGGGAATGCGCTCCAAGGGGGGATAGGGGTAAACTTATCCGCCTCTCTCAAAGCCGCGGTTCAATTCCCCCCATGCATCCGGCTCTCAAGCACTTCACCTCGATCCTCGACTGTCTCACCGAGCTGGTGGACAGCGTCAGGGCTCTGGTGAACCTTGAACGGCCACGGTTTGCGCCGCCGGGGATCGCCAAGAAGCTCAAGGCGGGAATCCGGATGATCGAGGTGTATCTGCGCCGGGTGATCATCGCACTCGCTTTGCAGCTCGAGCATACTTTGGTGGACAAGCCGGCGGTGGCCAAGACCGGCAAGCGCAGCGCGCTTTGGGAACGTGGCCCGGTGTTCCGGGTGATGCTTGATCAGTATCTGAACAAGCACAAGCGGGCGGAGCTTTGGGAGCGGGCGCAGAAGAAGCGCGAGGAGCGGGGTTATCGGCAGAAGCAGCCCGCCCGTAAGGTGTTCATGGTCACGCTCTATAAGCGGCTGGACCGACTGGCGGTGATCGCGGCGGACCCGCTCAAGAAAGCGCAGACTCTGGCTTACCGGCTGGCCCGTGGCCGGGAGGGCTACATCATGTCGCCGGACCTGCGGTACAGGCCAGCGGGGTGTATCCGAAGGCTCTGGCGGACTGAGACCAGCATGACCTTCAGTCTCCTCGGGTATCAGATCGGGACCAACAGCAAGACGCGGCCACCGCAGCTACCGCCCCGCAAAAAGCCCGAGAGGGCCGACGTTGGGCCACGGATACGGACCATCGACTTCACCACCAAGGCCTATCCCTGGCCCGAGTGGCTGCCTGCCGTGCAGTGGCAGTGGAACCGCTAGCATTATTGACGCCTCGGGGTCTGGTCCGGGGCGGGTGTGGGCTGTGCGGAGGATGTGGTGCTTGCGAGCCGCCTTACGGCCTGGGCGCAGGACCCGCCGCTTCGGACAGCAGGGTTTCTGCTTCGGCTTCCGCCAGGATTGCGTCCAGGGCAGCGCCGGCCACGCTTTCCTTGCCGATCTCCAGCATCAGCGGCACCGCGAAGGGGGAAATCCGGTCGAGAGCCAGGTGGCGGACGTGGCCGCTGATGCGCCGCAGCAGATCGCCAAGGCGGTGGATATCCAGCAGCCCCGCCGCAGCATCGTTCCACGCCGCTTCCAGCAGGATATGGTCTGGCTGGTGGCTGCGCAGCACGTCGTAGATCAGGTCGGTGGAGAAGGTGACCTGGCGGCCGGTCTTCTCGCGTCCCGGCATGCGCTGTTCGATCAGGCCGGCAATCACAGCACAGGTTCGGAACGTGCGCTTCATCAAGACGCTCTCCGCCAGCCAGGCATCGAGATCATCGCCCAGCATGTCCTGGTCGAACAACCCGTCCATATCGAGGCCACTCATGTCCTTCTGGCCCCAGACTGAAATGGCATAGTCATTGGCTACGAACCCCAAGGGCTCCGCCCCGACCCGCTCAAGCCGCCGCGTCAACAGCATGCCAAGGGTCTGGTGGGCCAGGCGCCCTTCGAATGGATAGGCGCACAGATAGTGGCGGGCGCCGCGCGGGAAGGTCTCGACCAGCAAGTCCGAGGGGCCGGGGATGGCGGATACGGCGCGCTGCAGGACCAGCCATTCCTGTAATTGCGGGTGAAGCCGGTCCCACCGGTCCTCATCAGCGATCATGGCGCGGACGCCATCGGCGAGAAAGGTGCTGAGCGGGAACTTGCCGCCGCCCCAACTGGGAACCTTGGGGCTGGTGTGGTTGGTGCGGGAGACGAGGCAATCGGTCTGGGATACGCCCTCGAAGCGCCAGACTTCGCCCGCGAACAGGAAGGTATCGCCCTGAGAAAGCCCCTCGACGAAATACTCTTCCACTTCACCGATGATGCGCCCACCCGTCATGGCGCTCGCCTTGCTGGCACGGCGGGCGGCGCCGGGAGACGTGAGCTTCACCTTCAGCATGGGCGCCTCGACAATGGTGCCCACATTCATGCGCCAGCGACGGGCTGCATCGGTATCGCGGCAGACCAGCTGTCCGTGCCCGGCCGGAACCAGCCGCCGGAACCGGTCATAGGCCTGGAGCGCATAGCCACCGTCCACCACGAAACCCAGCACCCGGTCGAACTGCTGGCGGGTCAGTCCATGATAAGGGGCTGCCGTGCGCACCTCATCGAACAGCGCATCCGGGTGGAACGGCCCGGCCACGCCGCGCCCCATCACATGCTGTGCCAGCACATCCAGCGCCCCGGCATGGGGCGGCGGGGCATCGAGCTTGCGGGCTGCGACGGCATCCTGCGCCGCCCGGCACTCCAGCATCTCGAAGCGGTTGGTGGGGACTAGCAAAGCGCGGGACGGTGTCTCCAGCGTGTGGTTCGAGCGGCCGATCCGCTGTACCAGACGTGCAGCTCCCTTGGGAGCGCCGAGCTGGATCACCAGGTCCACCGCCCCCCAGTCGATCCCCAGGTCGAGCGTGGAGGTGCAGACCACGGCCCGCAGCTCGCCAGCGGCCATCGCCGCCTCCACCCGCCGCCGCCGCCCGGCTTCCAGCGAGCCGTGATGCAGCGCGATAGGCAGGTTCAACTCGTTGATGCGCCACAGTTCCTGGAATGCCAGCTCGGCCTGGAAGCGGGTGTTCACAAAGACAAGACTGGTCCCGGCGCCAGCGATCGCCCGGTAGACGTCCTCGATGGCATGGCGCCCGGTATGGCCTGCCCAGGGGACACGCCCCTCACCCAGCAGCACATCCACATCCGGCTCTGCCCCATCCGGACCGCGTACGATCCGGGCCATGAACTCCTCATCCACCCCTTGCGGCACCAGCCAGCGGGCCAGATCAAGCTCATCGGCCACGGTCGCCGAGAGGCCGGCCCGCCGCGCAGTGGGGGCAATCCGGTTGAGGGCCGCCAGCCCCAGACTGAGCAGGTCGCCGCGCTTGCCGGGCGCCAGCGCATGGGCTTCGTCGATAATGATCCGCCTGAGGCCGGCAAACAGAGTAGCTGCCTCCGGCATGCCCGGCGAACAGCGCGATCTGTTCGGGGGTGGTGAGCAGGATGTCGGGTGGATCGATCTTCTGGCGCTGGCGCTGGCTGGTGGGTGTGTCGCCGGTGCGGGTCTCGATCCGGACATCAAGACCCATGGCGCCAGCCGGTCCGATCACGTTGCGCGCCACGTCTGCCGCCAGCGCCTTCAGCGGCGAGACATACAGGGTGTGGACACTGCCGGTCTGCCGCGACTGCGGCCCGGTGCGCGCCAGTTCATCCAGCGACGGCAGGAACCCGGCGAGGGTCTTGCCCGCACCGGTTGGCGCCACCAGCAGGGCATGCTCCCCTGCCCGTGCCGCCTCCAGCATCGCCAGCTGATGCGTTCGCGGCGCCCAGCCACGCGCGGCAAACCAATCCCGTATCTGAGGCACCAAAGGCTCGACCATGAACCCGCCATGCCAGCCCGCAGGCGCGGCGCCAAGCGCAGGCGTGACCTCGCAGCCAGTGGCGGATTGCCATCAAGCCGTGCGGGTCACCTTGGCCAGATAGGGCGGGGCGTCGGGGTTGTGGCCCCTCGCCAGCGAAAGCTGCTCGGCAAGGCGATAGAAGCACGTCAGCTGCACCATCGGATCGATCAAAGGATGCAGCGGCGCAGGTACCGGCAGGGCCGTGCCATCGGCAAGACTGCTGCCCGCCACCAGGACCGGACCGCCACGGCTGGCAAACTCGGCCGCCAGCGGCGCGAAGCTGACGGCTGTTGCATCATCGGGCGGAAAGACGAGCACCGGGAAACCGGGACCAACCAGCGCCATCGGCCCGTGCCGCACTTCGGCGGCGGAGAAGCCCTCGGCATGCAGACCGCATGTCTCCTTGAGCTTCAGGGCCGCTTCCATTGCCACGCCAAAGGTCAGACCGCGACCGATGGTAAACAGGCTGCCGGCCGTGGCGAGGGCAGCCACGCCTGCCGACCAGTCTGCCCCTGCCGCCAGGTCCAAAACAGCCGGAGCGGCTTCCAGCGCTGCCATCAGATCGGTGCGCGCCTCTCCCTCCGGCATCAGGGCGGCCGTCAGTGCCACCAGCGACAGCATGGCTCCGGCGCAGGACTTAGTGGCAGCCACGGCGCGCTCGGGTCCCGCCAGGATCGGCAGCACATATTCCGCCAGCTCGGTCGCGGGCGCGCTTTCGTCATTGACCAGCGCCACGGTTACCGCCCCGGCTGCACGGGCCAGGCGGATCGACTCGAGGATATCGGGGCTGCGACCCGACTGGCTGATCGCAATGAACAGCGCTCCTTCTAGGCCACGCAGCCGGGTGCGCATGATCGACGAAGTGGACGGCGCATGCGATGCCACCATCACCCCAAGGCGTGGTTCGATGGCATATTTGCCGAACGATGCCGCATGGTCAGACGATCCGCGCGCACAGGTTACCACCAGGGGCGGCGGTGCCAACCGGAACCGCTCCGCCAATGCCCCCAGCACAGCCGTCTGCCCTGTCAGCTGACGCCGCAATGTATCCCCGATCTCACGGGTCTCGGTTGCCATCAAAGTTGCGGTCGGGGCAGTCATGCGGGTGTCTCGCCTGCGGCTCAGCTTGTGGCCCCGATACAGGCAGCTGCAGCCCAGACCAACCAGTTTGGCGCAGGAAACGCGGGGTCGAACTCAGGCGATATCCTGCGAGCGGCCAGCGGCCACCCGTGCCAGGATACCAACCAACTCTTCCTTCAGCTCGCTCCACGCCGGTTGCTCGAGCGGGAAATGAGCGCCGTTGCTCAGTTCACGCAGCCGTTTGGGCGCCTTCACCCGGTCGAAGACCGTCCGGCTCATGGCTGTCGGGGTCCAGGTATCAGCTCCCGGATGCAGCAGGATGAAGGGACAGGGCAAAGACAGGTCCCCCGACGAAGGCTGCCAGCCGTGGAGAGTGCGAAAGAAGCGACCGGGGACTCGCAATCCCCCCAGATACGGGTCTGAGGTAAAGTAGCGCTGCAGCTCCGGTGAAGTCGTCAGCTTTGCCAGAGGAGCCAGCCATCGTAGCGGCATTCGAACAGGGTCGACCAACCATGGGGCCATCTCTCCCGACAGGCGCGCCAGGCGCCCCAGCCAGGGCCACCGCGCAGCTTGCACAAAGGTCGAGTGATCGGACATGTCCAGCAACGTCGTCGCAATCACTGCCTCGACCCGCTGCGCCAGCTGAGCTGCACCGAGTGCAGTCATGCCGCCAACGGAGAGCCCCAGGAGAGCGACGGGGCCATCCGCGGCGGCCCTGTCCGCCAGTCCTGCCACCACGCGGGGCCAGACTGCATAGTCCCAATCCCAGCCAGCCGCGACCTGAGTCAGCCCATATCCGGGCAGATCCGGCGCCAGCACCCGCCAGCCCAGCGCGGCAAGTTCATCTGCTGCTGGGGCCAGCAGCCGTCCGTGACCACCGCCGCCATGGACCAGGATCACAGTCCCCACAGGGCTCGCGGCGCGGGGCGGGTTCCAAACATCAAGGTGAAGGCCGTGCCCCTCCCAGATAAACTGCTGTTCGTCTGGCTCGGTGCGGATGGATATCCCGAAACAGGCCTGCAGCAGCTGCCGGTAGCGATGCCAGCTCGGGCTTTCTCGGTAGGTTGGAAACGGGCTTGCGATTACTCTCATGGGTCTTATGTTGAGCAAATATTCGGATTTCTCAACTCGGGTTTACCGATGAGGCGTACCAGCGCAACACCCCGCAAAAGAGCTGTCAGAACAGCGCGTCAGAGCCGGTCAAAGGCAACAGTCGAGGCGATCCTGGAGGCAGCAGCTCGGATTCTGTCGCGGTCTGGCTGGACGGAGCTGACCACCAACGCTGTAGCCGCACAGGCGGGCGTGTCCGTGGGGTCCCTTTATGAGTATTTTGCCGACAAGCAGTCGATTGTCGATGCCTTGCTGGACCGCCATTTGGATGAGGCCGAGCGGGCGCTGGCGGTGGCAGCTGCTGACGCAGCGAAGCATGCAAGCGCACAGGACATCGTGAAGGCCTTGGTCGCCGGCTATACCGCTGTGCATGCTGGCGACCCCGGCCTCCACCGGGCTCTATCCAGCCAGGTTCCAATCAGCGCGCGCCACCGGGTACGGCTTGCGGCGATCCGGACACAGGCCGTGACACTGGTCGCGCATGCCCTGCAAAATCACCTCCCCGATGCCGCAACGCGTGCCAGGGTCCTTGTAGATGCTGCCGATACCCTCACCCACCACTGGATCGCCGAAGAGGCAGCCGAGCCGGACCGGCTGGCTGGTCTTCTCGATGCACTCGCCACGATGCTCGCTGCTTATGTGCAGGCGCCTGCCATAACAGCAGGGCGACAGGCCTAATCCAGCGCCGCCTGCGCCGCTGCCAGGCGGGCAATGGGGACGCGGTAGGGCGAGCAGCTGACGTAATCGAGGCCGGTGGCTTCGCAGAAGGCAATGGAGGCCGGGTCGCCGCCGTGTTCACCGCAGATGCCCAGCTTGATATCCGCGCGGGTCGCACGGCCACGGTCGCGGGCCAGCTTGATCAGGTCGCCCACGCCAGACTGGTCCAGCGTCACGAACGGATCCTTTTCGAAAATGCCCTGCTCGACATAGGCGCCCATGAACCGACCCGAATCGTCGCGGCTGATGCCGAGCGTGGTCTGAGTCAGGTCATTGGTCCCGAACGAGAAGAATGCGGCCTCATGGGCGATCTCGCCTGCCATGATGGCGGCGCGGGGCAGCTCGATCATGGTGCCCACCATATAGGTGACCGAAGCGCCCTTTTCGGCAAACACTTCAGCCGCCACCGCATCAACGCGGGCCTTGAGGATAGCCAGTTCCTTCTGGGTCGCCACCAGCGGGATCATGACTTCCGGCACCGGTGCCTCGCCGGCCTCGGCAGCCACTTCCAACGCGGCCTCGAAAATGGCCCGGGCCTGCATCTCGTAGATTTCCGGGTAGGTGATGCCGAGGCGGCAGCCCCGGTGACCCAGCATCGGGTTCACCTCGTGCAGATCCCGCGCCCGTTCGAGCAGCTTCTTCTTGTCGAGGCCCGTGGCGGCGGCCACCGCTTCCACATCTTCCTCCGACTGCGGCAGGAACTCGTGCAGCGGCGGATCGAGCAGGCGGATCGTGACGGGCAGGCCGGTCATGATGGTGAAGATCTGGCGGAAGTCCTCGCGCTGCATCGGCAGGATCTTGGCCAGCGCAGCCACCCGCCCCGCACGGTCCTCCGACAGGATCATCTCGCGCACTGCTGCGATCCGGTCGGCATCGAAGAACATGTGTTCGGTGCGGCACAGGCCCACGCCTTCGGCGCCGAACTCGCGGGCAGTCTTCACATCATGCGGCGTCTCGGCATTGGCCCGCACCTTCAGGCGGCGCACACGATCGGCCCAGACCATCAGGCTGGCAAAGTCCCCGACAGTTCCGGTTGCACCATCTCGACAGCGCCAAACAGCACTTCGCCCTTACTGCCGTCGACGCTGATCACATCGCCACGCTTCACTTCGCGGCCGCGCACCTTGAAGACGCCGGCTTCGGCATCGATGCGGATGTCGCCGGCACCCGATACACACGGGCGGCCCATGCCGCGCGCCACGACGGCGGCGTGGCTGGTCATGCCGCCGCGCGAAGTGACGATGGCGCGGGCGGCGTGCATGCCGTGAATGTCTTCCGGGCTGGTTTCCTCGCGCACCAGGATCACATCGCGCCCAGCCTTGGCCAGTGCCTCGGCCTCGTCGGAATCGAATACCACTTCGCCCACAGCCGCGCCCGGCGATGCCGGCAGACCCGAAGCCAGAACGTCACGCTTGGCGCCCGGCGCGATGGTCGGGTGCAGCAGCTGGTCGAGGGCCGATGGATCGATCCGCTTGACGGCTTCAGCTTCCGTGATCAGGCCCTCGGCCACCATGTCCACGGCGATCTTCAGCGCTGCCTTGGGCAGTGCGCTTGCCGTTGCGGGTCTGCAGCATCCACAGCTTGCCGCGTTCCACCGTGAACTCGATGTCCTGCATGTCGCGGTAGTGGCCTTCAAGCTTCTGATAGACCTCAACCAGCTGCTGGAACACCTCCGGCAGGGCCTCTTCCATCGACAGGCCGCCTTCCCCCATGCTCTCGCGCTGGGCGGGTGGTGATGCTCTTGGGGGTGCGGATACCGGCCACGACATCCTCACCCTGAGCGTTGATGAGATACTCGCCATAGAAAGCACGCTCGCCCGTCGAGGGATTGCGCGTGAAGGCTACGCCCGGTGGCAGACGTGTCGCCCATATTGCCGAACACCATCGCCTGCACGTTCACGGCCGTGCCCCAGCTCTCGGGGATGTCATGCATTTTGCGATAGAACTTGGCGCGGTCGTTCATCCAGCTCTTGAACACGGCGCCCACTGCACCCCACAGCTGCTCCATTGGATCCTGGGGGAAGGGTTGGCCGTCGCGGGCCTCTTCCACAGCCCGCTTGTAGCTGCGCACCACTGTTTCCCAGTCGCCAGCATCCAGCTCGGTGTCGACGGTATAGTCGTGGGTTTCCTTATAGCTTTCGAGAATGTCCTCGAACATGTGGTGATCGAGCTCGAGCACCACGTTGGAGTACATCTGGATGAAGCGGCGATAGCTGTCGAAGGCAAAGCGGCGGTTGCCCGACTGGGCGGCGAGACCCTCAACCGTGATGTCGTTCAAGCCAAGGTTCAGCACCGTGTCCATCATGCCGGGCATCGACGCCCGTGCGCCCGAGCGGACCGATACCAGCAGCGGGTTGGCCGGATCGCCAAAGCCCTTGCGACCGTGGTTTCCACTTGCGCCAGCGCTGCGCGCACCTGCTCTTCCAGCCCGGCCGGATAGGTTCGTCCCAACGCATAGAAAGCGGTGCAGACTTCGGTGGTGATGGTCAGGCCGGGCGGCACCGGAAGGCCGATCCGGTTCATTTCGGCGAGGTTGGCCCCCTTGCCGCCGAGCAGGTTCTTCATGGAGGCATCGCCTTCAGCCGCACCGGCACCGAACGAGTACACGAATTTGGTCATGGATCCTGCTTTGCCCCTTGCTGGTGCCCGGAAAGCCCGGTGCGCCGTGCATCTGCCGCAGCTCCCTAAGGCCGTCCGATAAAGGTTCAAGCCAGAGCCGCGCCTGCCGCCTGTTTCCGCATGCCGCAGTGTGGCAGGAATGGCAGCGATGTAGTCTCACTACAGCCTGCGACCGCAATGCGCCTGCTGTTTTTTGCACCAGCCCGCGAAGCGGCTATGCTGGCGATCATGTCACTGTACGACCGCCTGGCCCGGTTCTTCACCGAAATGGATTCAACCGCCGCGCGGGCGGTCTGGATTGCGTTCTTGCTGTTCACTCTGGCTGGCGCGGTGCTGGCTGGAGGCATGCTGTTCCTCGATCTGGACCAGGGCGGGGTGGCGGATTTCCTGCGTGGACTGCGGGATGTGTGGTGGTCGCCGCTGGCGGTGACAGCCACTTTTACCGTGCTGGCCTTTGTCGGGGCGCCTCAGGTGGTGCTCATTGCGGCCACTGTGGCGGTGTTCGGGCCAGCCGAAGGCATGGTCCTGTCGTGGATTGCCACCATGATCTCGGCCTCCGTGGGCTATCTGATCGGTCGGATGGGCGGGGCGGAGGCGCTGCGCAGGCTACTCGGCGGGCGCGGTACCCGCGTGCTGCGGTTCATTGGCAACAATGGGTTCCTGGCCAGCCTGATCATCCGGCTGGTGCCGTCTGGCCCGTTCATTGTGGTCAACATGGCACTGGGCGCCGCCAAGGTCAGCTCCATGCAGTTTGCCGGTGGAACCGGGATCGGGATCTGGCCCAAGATCGCCCTGGTTGCCTTCGGCGCCCATGGTCTTGACCGGATGCTCCAGGGCGATGGCCTGCCAGCCCTCGGCTTCTTCGCAGCCGCTGCCGTGGTCTGGGCACTGATCGCCTTCGTGGTCCGGCCCCTGCTGCGCGACAAGGACGCACTCAAAGCGCTGACCGACAGCCAGGAGCCGCGGGAGTGAATGCAAGGGTCAGCAGGTCCCGCGCAGTTTCTGACATAAGCCGCGTCGTTATGTCAGAAAGTCGGGACTTTCTGACATAAGGGCTGGCCGTCAGTGCTATTGAAGAGGGCTGTCGATAGGCTGTGTGGGCACAGGTTGTGCATTCTGCCGGTCAGGTCGGAGCTGTTGAGGTTCCGGCTGTCGGCTGGTTAGCTGGCGGCAGCCAGCGGCTGCTGGTCGTTCTGGAGCTCGATCTGGCCGGCGAGACCTTGCATGATCATGCGGTTGATCTCGATCAGCGGCTCCATGTCGGCGCCCTTCTGCATCACTTCGGACGAGTGACGGCCCACGAACAGGCTCAGCGACACGATGGAGGCGCGCAGCTGCGGTGGCAGCTGGTTGGCATCATCCAGGACAGTCGGCGGCCATCGCCGACCAAACACGGCGGTTCCAGTCGAGGTCGTCCATCCGGCGTGCGATCTCTGTCCGGGGCAGGGTCTGGACTTCCAGCAGCGCCCGGGTCACCTGCGCGAACAGGCGATACTCGATCTCACGCGGCGTTTCGGCCCGACGCTGTGCTGCCTGGTACGCATTCAGCGACATTCCCCAGCCTTTCCTGCTCGTAGTCGATCATTTTCCGGCACCGGGCCAGAGCCTTGTAGTATTCGCCCTGCATCACGTCGCGCGACGTGGCGACGCATTCGGCGAGGATGTCGGGGTTGCGCACGACGCTCATGAACTCTGTCATCCGCAGCGCGAATTCGTTGTAGAGCTCGGCGTCGTCCTGGCCCGACAGGTACATCATCATGATCGGGAAATAGATCCGCCGCGCGGGCGTATCGGCTTCCTCGGCCTGCATGATATCCTTCTCGCGCAGCACAGAGGCCTTGTTCTGCAGCAAGAGGGTCGACCGGCGGTCGCCGTTCTGGATCACGGCTCCGTTGAGGACGATCTTCTCGTTCGGCTTCAGCGACAGCTTCAGCGGCATGGTCCGCTCCCGTGGTTGCCCTGGCCTCGCCCGTTCAGCCCGGAACCATCCGGACTGCAGGGTGTGATGCCAGCTTTGTCTTGCCAGACGGTAAGGGGGGACGGTTAACGAAACCTGTCCCCCCATCCTTTGTTCGCAGGGCCTCAGGCGGCGCGGACCCGCTGGATGAAGCCGGCGACTTCACGGCTCAGCTGATCGGCCTGGGTGCCCAGCTCGCGGGCCGCGGCCAGCGACTGTTCTGCCGCCGCGCCGGTCTGGGTCGCGCCCTCTTCCACCTGTACAATGGCGGTGGAGACCTCAGTGGTGGCAGCGGCCACATCCGAAGTGGAGCGGGTGATTTCGTGCACTGCGGCCATCTGCTCTTCCACGGCAGCCGAGATCGCGGTGGTGATCTCGCTCAGCTGGCCGATGACGGTGCCGATCTCGCCGATGGCGCCGACGGCCTGGCCAGTGGCGGCCTGAACCCCACCGATCTGAGTGCGGATGTCCTCCGTGGCGCGGGCGGTCTGTTCCGCCAGGCTCTTCACTTCGGAGGCCACCACGGCAAAGCCGCGACCGGCCTCTCCGGCTCTTGCCGCCTCGATGGTGGCATTGAGGGCCAACAGGTTGGTCTGGGCGGCGATGTCTGAAATCAGGCCCACCACCTGGCCGATCCGTTCGGCGGCTTCCGAGAGGGCCTGCACGGTGATGTTGGTTTCGTCAGCCTTGCGGCTGGCATCGCGGGCGACTGTTGCGGCCGTGGTGACCTGCTGGGCGATCTCGCCCACGGATGCCGACATTTCTTCTGCAGCTGCGGCCACCGTCTGCACATTGCTGGCCGATGACTGGGCGGTCCGGGACACGCTGGTGGAATGGACCGACGTATCGCGGGCGGTCCGGGTGAGCGTTTCCGACGTTGCCTCCAGCTCGGTGGCGGCAGAGGCTACGATATGGACTACCTGGCTGACAGAGGCCTCGAACGCATCGGCCAGCCCGTGCATCTCGGCCTTGCGTGCGGCCTGGGCCTTGGCCTCGTCCTCAGCCTTGCGGGCTTCCAGCTCGCGCACCTGCCGTGCATTCTCAATGAATACTGCCAGCGCCCGGCGCAGACGGCCCACGTCGTCGCGGCGATCTGGGTCTTCAACCTGCACCGACAGATCACCGCCAGCCACCTGTTCCAGCTGCGCCGTGGTGGTCGCAAATGGCCGCGCGATCAGCCGCGCCATCAGTGTCACCAGCAGCATGCCGCCCACCAGCAATGTGCCAGCAAACAGGATCGAGCTCATCCGCATCTCTTCAAGGCCCCGTGACATCACCGGGCCGACTTCATTCTGCCGCTGGTCAAGCGACAGGTTCAGAGCCTCAAAGCCAGCCAGCAACTCGCGCGCCACCTGACCACGAGCGGCGCCGCCATCATTGACCGCAGCCCGGGCCGCCTCGGTGTAGGTATCGACCTTCGATGCGATCGCCAGCAGGGCTGCGTCGGTGTCTGTAGACGTGCTGACCTCCTGAGCCTCGGTCAGCTGTTTCTTGACCCTGTCACCGTGCTCTTCAATCTCGGCCATCAGCGCCGGGTCGCTGTTCATCTCGAACTCGCGCGCGCCGATCCGCATGGACTGGAATGCCACTTCGGCATCCGAAACGAGAATGTTGGTTCGAGCCGTCTCGCGATACTCAGTGGCAAGCTGCTGCTTGGCCCCGGCCATCCAGCTCATCCAGCCACCGCCGAGCGCGGCCAGCAGGAGAATCGACCCGAAGCCGACTTGCAGCTTCCACTGTACAGGGAGATGTCGATTGAAGGTGTCCAACATCACAAACCCTCGCTTTTGATGAACCGTCAACTTTGATTGTAACCACGGGTTGGTCACAGAGCCGTGAGTAGGTTGCGACTGGTTTCCAAGACATGAATACAACGACAAAACCCGCCTAACGGTCATAAACGCACATGAACAACGGGCACTGTCCCCGTTCAGGCACGGTTCAAGGCGCGGGTCCTATACAGGTCACACGAGGCGGCCGCGGGCGTTTTCCCGTCCCTCAAGCCCGAAGCCACCCCTCCAGCCCCGGATGCCCCGGCGTCCGGGGCTTTCCCCATTGCGCCGCCTGGCACCGCTGCCATCGCCACCAGGTGCACCGCCCCTGTGACAGGCGGGTGGACAGCGCCGGGCCAAGTCGCTAGAGAGCCGCCTCCCGACAGGTGGAGCCCATCCAAGGCCCCGCCAGCACCGGTCGCCCAGGTAGCTCAGTCGGTAGAGCAGCGGATTGAAAATCCGCGTGTCGCTGGTTCGATTCCGGCCCTGGGCACCATTGTTTCTCTTGCGGTTTTCGGCTTCATTGGTCATCGGAAACGGCTCCTGAACTGGCATTTTCCATTTCATTTTCCATGAGTGCGTTCTCGAAGTGTCCTTGGACCGCAGTCAGAACGGTAATCTGGGCTGTGCGGCGGCGGGCATTTCGGCCGTAGACTTCGGCGATGGCGGTGCTGCGATCGCCGATCGCTGCCGCCGTTTCGAAGTCGCTGAATCCGAGCTCGCGGCTCAGGGTGCCGATTGTGTGCCTGAGACCGCGGAAAGTCAGGCCTTCCTCGACGAGGCCGGCCGCCCGGAGCTTTCGGCTCTTCAAGTGCGAAGATCAGGCTCCGGCGACCAGAGTGAACAGGCGGTGCAAAGTTGGACGCCGGCTTAGGGGCTTTGAGGGCCTTGGGGGGGCGCCTTGGGGGGGCCTGAGTATGTCCGCACTGGCTATCTGCGACGCACTCCTCAGCCTTCGCGGCGCGTTCGGGCGCCATGCCAATTCTACCGGTGGACGCGACGCGCGTGCTGGCGGGCTTGGATGCTTCGCACGGTTTGATGTGGCTGATCAGACTGCTCCAACTTCACCGTACGACCGGTCCGATGGCACATTACGATCTCAGACCAAGGCGCGAACACAGTTGCGGACGTAGGGGCGCCAGGGAGCTGGCGTGAAGCCCGATGCCTCAATTCGCTCTGTCGACAAGACTGACCAAGCAGGGCGACCGAGCCGGGGTTGGATAGTCGCTTGTTGCAATCCTGTTCAAGGTGGTAGCCTTGCCGGTGAGCTCCTGAACAGACTTGAATACTTCCTCAGCCAGGTCAGCCCAGCTGGCCACGCCAGTGTTGGCGAAGTGCCAGATGCCTTGTCCAGCAGCAGTTGAACTCAGTTGATCCGCGACATGCAGGCACGCATCGGCAAGGTCTCCCGCCCAAGTTGGACGACCATATTGGTCGGCAACCACGGACAAGCTATCCCGCTCGGCTGCGAGCCTGGCCATTGTCTTTACGAAGTTTGCACCGTGCTGGCTGAACACCCAACTGGTCCGGATAATCGCGCACGGACCATCGAGCGCAAGCACAAGCCGCTCTCCTTCTGCCTTACTGCGACCGTAGGCATTCGACGGCGCAATCGGATCGGTCTCGCGATAGGGCGTGTCTCCGTCACCGGGAAAGACGTAATCGGTGGATACGTGGACGAAGGGCACCTGCATTCGGGTGCAGACACGGGCCATTCGCTCCACTGCATGTGCGTTGACCCTGAACGCAATTTCCTCCTCATTCTCGGCCCGATCGACTGCGGTGTACGCGGTTGCGTTCACCACAAACCGTGGCTGATAGTGGCTGAGGATCGCGTCGATCTGGTCCAGGTCACCGGTCAGGTCAAACCTGTCACGGCCAACAAAGACTCCTGCTTCTCCGGGGAGGCGCTGTGACAGCTCCACTGCGAGCTGTCCGGAAAGCCCGAAGACCAGGACGGGTTTGGTTGGAGCGCTCAATTTTTCGCATCCCGGACTTCGCATGCGATGGCATGCACAGCAGCATAATAGGGGTTTTTCAGCCGACTGGATGTCGCATGAATCACGTCTTGCGGATCAAGCCATCCACGCCGCAGGCCAATCTCCTCAGGGCAGCAAATCTCCAGTCCCTGCCGCTTCTGGATAGTCCGGACAAACTCCGACGCTTCAGCATGCTATCGAACGTCCCGGTGTCGAACCAGGCAAAGCCCCGCCCCATCAGCTCAACGGACAGGTCGCCCCGCTCCAGGTAGATCTGATTCATGGAGGTTATTTCAAGCTCGCCGCGGGCTGATGGCTTGACGGAATGGGCAACCTGGGGGGCATCGGCGCCATAAAAGTACAGGCCGGTCACTGCATAGTTCGACTTCGGCTGTGCTGGCTTCTCTTCAATACTGGTAGCCCGGCCCTGGTCATCGAACGCAACAACCCCGTACCGTTCAGGATCATGCACGTGATAGCCGAAAACCGTAGCGCCCTGCTGCCGGTTATCGGCAGCCGTCAAGATGTCGACAAGGCCGTGCCCATAGAAGATATTGTCTCCAAGAACGAGCGCCGAAGGGCTGCCATCCAGAAAATCTTCGCCAATGATAAAAGCCTGCGCAAGCCCATCAGGAGACGGTTGCACCGCATACTCCAACTTGACCCCGAACCGGCTTCCATCGCCCAATAGACGCTTGAACGCCGCTTGGTCGTCCGGCGTCGTGATGATGAGAATTTCACGGATCCCAGACAGCATCAATACTGATAGGGGATAGTAAATCATCGGTTTGTCATAAACCGGCAACAGCTGCTTTGACACCACAGTTGTCATGGGCGCCAACCGCGTCCCACTCCCCCCGGCAAGTATCAGTCCCTTGCGCATCTCTTGTCCTTATTCGATAATGGTGACTTATGGCGGCGCCTGCGTTGACGATTGGTCGCTCAGAGTCAAGCACGATTGCCCTATGAACCGCATCAAGTGGCCCACAACCTCCGCTCTGCATGTGTGAATCATCTGCATGCGGCCTTGTTCGGCAGCACGATCCAGGCGGAGGGCTTTGGCGGCGGTTGGGGCACCGCTCCAGCGGGACAAGGGTCAGCTGCGAGGGCCCTGGCTGGCACCCGGGGCACCAGCCAGACAACAGCTTAGGCACGGTGGATTGCGGCGATGTGGCAGGTCCTCACGACAGCACATCGCGACCTCGAAGAGGCGTGGTCTGCGTGGCATACCCCGCTGTGACCGCTCGCATCATCGGCCGCGGAAAAAGTGCGCATCTGGCTGCGGCGCAGCTGGTACATGGATCGTGAGGGAGGCGCACTTCACTCCGGCTTTGAAACTGAAAGTAACTGGTGCCTTGTAGGGTGCAGTCCACTTTTCTACCTGCTTATCATACCGCACTTGCGCACCAACTAAGCGGACATTTGGCGGCCCAACCACCTTTGCTCAATCGATGTGTACTACGAAATTCACGCTTGGTGGCCCGTACTGGACAACTTAGTCAGATTGGCTTAGCTACCCGTCGGCTCGCGTACAGCGACTGTGATCAGCAGGAAAAAGGCAGATGAATAGGATAATTGTCACCGGAGGCGCAGGTTTTATTGGGTCTGCTCTTGTTCGCCGCCTTGTAAAGAGCAGTGGTGTTGAGGTCTTGAATATTGACAAGTTGACCTACGCCGCAAGTCTAGAATCACTCCAAGAGGTTGACGCCTCCCCCGAATTACCAGTTTCTGAGGGCAGATATCTGTGACCTTGAAGCGATTAGCGGGGCTTTCGCAAGTTTCCAGCCCGACGCTGTGATCCACCTGCCGCCGAAAGCCATGTTGATCGCTCGATCACCGGCTCGGCTGAATTTGTGCGGACCAATGTCACGGGACGCATGCCATGCTGGAGGCGGGGCGCGCCTACTGGAATACGCTTCCGGAAGGCCGCCGTTCAGCTTTCAGGTTCCTCCATGTGTCGACCGATGAAGTTTTCGGCTCGCTCGGTCCAGAAGGTGCCTTCGTCGAGACCACGCCATATGATCCACGGTCCCCTTATTCGGCCAGCAAAGCGGCGTCGGATCACCTTGTCCGGGCGTGGTACCACACCTACGGGATGCCAACCCTGATTTCCAATTGCTCCAACAATTACGGGCCGTTCCACTTTCCCGAGAAGCTTATACCCCTTGTCATCTTGAACGCGCTGGAGGGGCGGCCGCTTCCGGTCTATGGGGATGGGTCAAACGTGCGCGACTGGCTGTTCGTTGATGATCACGCGGCGGCACTTGAGCTCGTCGCGCGGACGGGGCAGCCCGGCGAAAGCTACAATATTGGTGGTCGTAGTGAACGAACCAATCTTGAAGTGGTGCAGGCGATCTGTGACGCTCTGGATGCGCGCGTTCCCCTTGCAGATGGAACGTCACGTCGGGGAGCTGATTACGTTTGTGACCGACCGCCCCGGGCATGACGCACGTTACGCCATCGACTGTTCCCGGATTGAGACGGAATTGGGCTGGCGCGCGATGGAAACATTCGAAACAGGCCTGCAGAAGACCGTTGATTGGTACCTGGCGCGCGAAGACTGGTGGCGGCCCATTCGTGAGGGGCGTTACACCGGGGAGCGCCTTGGACTGACCACGAAGTCATAGCTCACAGGTGAACCAAGTTATGCAAATCGACACAACCTCCCTTGACGGTGTTCTTATCATAACGCCTAAGCGCCATGGCGACCACCGGGGTTTCTTTTCAGAAACCTTCAAGTCAGACGTGCTTGCCGAAGCAGCCGGGCCGCTGGAGTGGACGCAGGACAACCATTCTTATTCCTCAACAAAAGGCGTGGTGCGCGGCCTCCATTTTCAGGCCCCGCCCTTTGCTCAAGCCAAGCTCTTGCGGGTGACCCGTGGGGCGATCCTGGATGTGGCAGTAGATATCCGGGTTGGTTCCCCGACTTACGGCCAACATGTGGCGGTCGAGCTATCGCAGGACAATTGGCGCCAGTTGCTGGTGCCGGCCGGATATGCGCATGGCTTCTGCACGCTCACAGACGAGACAGAAGTCCTCTATAAGGTGACGTCGACTTATGCGCCGGCCGCCGAAGGTGGGTTGCTGTGGCATGATCCCAAGCTTGGCATTCCTTGGCCAGTCACGCGCGCAGAAGCGACCACCTCAAAAAGAGACGAAGAATGGCCAACACTCGAAGATCTGAAGTCCCCTTCGTGTTGGAATCGTAGTCGCACGGCTGAATCCAGCAGGAGGTCAGGGGGAGGTCAGCAGGAGGCCGGCGCGGGCGCGGCGCACCGCTGCGTGCGCGGTCTCTTAGAGGTTCGTTTGGATGGCCGCGAGGCCGCGTGTTTGCCCCGACGCTTTGCCTGGGCATCACCAAACCGGATCCCACACTGCGGGCCGGGCCGATCGATCCGAACGGCTAGAGGCTCTCGTAGCGCAGGTCGGGGGGGTGGCGTAACCTGGTGCCCTTGCCCGTCCCAAGCTGGGTGCTGCCGTTCTTCTGGCCGAACCGGGCTGCGTCCTCGGACCAGATTTCGATGCACCGCTTGCGGGTCACGCCCTTGAGGTTCGCGGCGAGCGTGCGCGGGACGTTTCATTAAGAGCCTCGATGGCCAGCGCCTTCTGTCCGGGATGCTACGGGCGCGCGCCGATATGGGAGAGGCCCATATGCTTCAGCAGCTTGCCGATAGTCCACTCAGCCTCGATCTCGATCCCACCTCACCTAGCATAGTCCCCACACCTCCCTGAATCGACCGTCAGTCGGCGTGGGACTGCCGAAAGAGCCACGATCGGTGGCCTTTGGTCAGAAGCGCCCCTCAGCCCAATCCACGCGCTGTTTCAATCGACCTGCATTGCCAACCGATTCAGTGGGTTCTGACGGCAAAGCCAGAAATGGTCGGGGCGCTAGGGGGCGCGACACACCCTGTCACCAAGACCAGGCACCCGCTCACCATGACGCAACCCACCGAGCCAACCTGACCGGCTCATGCCGCAGTGATGCGCAAGGCTACACAGATCGAGGCTGCTGGCCCGCTTTCAAACGACTGACAGGTTGGTGCCCATCAGATCCGACGGAGGATGAAGGCATCCGCGGAAGAGACTCATCGTCGAATTTTTCGATGATGAGGCGCGGCGCTACTTCCTGAAGCAGTCCTGCCAAGGCCGCAGGACTGACAAAGGCCTCGCCATACAGGGCGCTTTGCCCGAATGTGAACCAGACAAACTTGCCTGACCGATATTCCTGAATGCGCTGATTCAGGTCACCGATGCCCTCAAGACAAATCTTGGAATACCAGTGGATGTCTTCACCGCGAGCCCAGCGCTTCGCGCTCGCTCGAAAGTCGATTCAGAAACCGCATACCCCAAGTGGTAATGACAATAGCGGCGCCTCGCGCTGTGACGCGTTCCAGCTCCCGGAGCCATGCCTTTGCTGACAGCGGCGACAGGTGGGAAAAAACAGACCAACTTACGACGAGGTTGAATTTGTCAGCTGGCAGAATGCCATTTGGCAGATAGTCACCCGAGAGAAACGTGATGAACGGATTTGTTGCCCTGGCGACGGAACAGTACCGTCCGCTTGGTTCAAAGCCAATGATCTGATTGAGCCGGAAAGTCGCGCATGAACATGCGCAGAATTCTTCCCCAGCCCGCGCCGAAATCAAGCATGAACCCGGATCGCCCCCAAGGCGCACCAGCGCCAGTGAGACCGTTCTTTTCGACGAAGCGGTAGAAGTGGGCGCACTCTTTGATGCTGTGTGCACCGTAATGCCCATGAAGCTGTGACTGAAAACTCCGGTGACGGGAAACGTGGAAAGTCTACGCCGTCCAATCGTAGGCTCATCAATCGAACGAATGAGGATATTTTCCCACTCGTCGACACTCAGGTTTCCGAACACTTCTGCGAAAATGTTATCGTGTTCAAGTCGCTCATCAATGTCGACGCGCGGTACGGCAACGATGTCACTATTCACAATGAACCTCCATGAAGCCAGAGTTCTGTTGCGTGCCAATGGGTACGCGCTTTGGCTGGGCGATCAACGAAGTCGCGTCACCTTGGATATTGTTGTTCGATCCCAACAATCCTGACCGCGCTTGTCTCCCTGCTTGTCCGGTAGACTATTGAGACCCTGGGCACAACAGGTCAAATGCGTTTTGGCACCAGGCCACTTGGCATGTATTGGGCACAAGCTGCACGCTCAAGTCGCCATCAGATGCTGTCGGCAGGCGGACAGGTGTTCTGCTTGAGCCGCCAATGTCTGGTCAGAAAGTGGCGCAGCTCCTCGGGCGATTGCTTGGATCGACGCAATTTCTTCCAGATGTCGATCAACCTTGAGCGAGCTGGTCACGCCTGCCTTGTGCCGGCGGTGAATATTCAGGGCTTGAGGACTGTACACGACTGAACCTGGAGCCCTGCACAGCTCAACGTACAGCCGCCAGTCCCCGGCAACCTGGTATTGCAGCAGGTCATCTCCCACTGCATCGATGGCAGCAAGAAGTCGCTCGCGGTGGAAAATGACGCCGGATACGTTCAGAATGACATTCTTGACCGCCAGAAAGCGGGCCAGAAACGTCCGGCCGTCCATGACGAAGGGCTCATCGAACGCCCCAGGCTCTATCTGGTTGATGTAAGGCCTGTAACTCGAGGCGGTCTCTACGCCATCCTCGTCCATCTGACGGGAGTCCACAAATCCGATTGTGGCGTCATGTTCTGTCATCGTACCGATGAGTTGCTCAAGGAACTCCGGATCAACGTCATCATCTGCCTCTGCGATCCAGACATAGTCCCCTTGGATGCCCTGACCCCACGAATCCATTGGGCAAATGGTGAACCGGTGTTCTTCTCGTTGACGGTCAGCTGGATCACACGCCCCGCAGCGTCGACACTGTTGCGGATCGCAGTCACACTGGCATCCGGAGACGCATCATCCAGAACGATGACCTCGCGCACTGGATAGGTCTGATCAAAAACTGACTGCAGGCGGCGACCGATATAGCGCTCATAGTTGTAGTTCGGCACGACGACAGAGACCGAACGGAGGCTCGGCACGGCTCTTTCTGCCAGCGCAAACACATAGTCATCGAACTGGAAGCGGGTTGCCACCTCGGCTCGCCTGCGCTCCGCCTCGTTCGCCCGCTCGAATTGTGACATGTTGAGCCGATGCCGGAGTGCATTCTCTACAGACTGCGGTGCAGAGCGCGCCACAAGGGTTCCGAATTCGCGGACAAGATCATCGCACCCGCCGCACCCTTCATGGCCGACAACTGGCAGGCCGGCAGCGAGCGCCTCAAGAACCACCGAGGGAAACGGATCCTCTCTGGAAGACAGGTAGAAGACATCCGCTGCCTGCATGAACCGCGGTGCATCTGTGCGAAATCCAAGCGTGCGGATTCGCGATCATAACCAGCCGAATCAATTTCAGGCTGAAGCCAGTGGGCGCTCTCTCCAGACTGGCGGCCAATCCAGATAAAGGCCACATCTGGGTCGGTGGCACAAATTCTGAGGCCAGCGGACAAGAAACGATCGATTCCTTTCCGCATGTCCGCAAAGCCGACACCAAGCACGATCTTTGTATCGGCTGCCAGCCCGAGTTCCCGACGGACGTCCAAGCGCGTGTCATGTCGCTCAAGACTGCGCAAATCATAGAGACCCTGCGGACGGACCAAGAAACTGTTTTGAACCGGGCCAGCGTAATCAACAAAGCCGTTCTTTACGACATTCGCGGGGAAAATGACGTGGTCGGACTTCTTTGCGATCGCGGTGCTCTCTTCAAGCAAGCAGCTTGAACTCAGCATGGTTGGCAGTTCGTGGATCAGCGAAACAATGGTAAATCCAGCATCTTTCAGATCGTTCACAAACCCTCCGCTCACCGCAGTGTTCGTGATCGCACCAGCAAAGGCCTTCGCGACTCAGCTGGGCTACTATTTCCTTGATTCGATCAGAACCAGGCTCGCAGATATGGACCCTTCCGATGGACTGATAGACCGGAAGAAGGGGGGCCTCAGCGCCCGGCGCGTAGCTTTCCGACTTCAACAAGAACTCGACATGAAAGCCGAATTGACCAGTGAGGACGCGGCCAAGATTTCCAAGTAGGATCTGGGCGCCGAAGTTCATCGCATCATGACCGACCAGCAATATCTTCGTGCGATGCTCCCTTCGCCGCTGGGAACCCTCGTGACGCAGAACCCGGGCAACAGTATTCAGGTACGCAGAGCCGAAGTAGACATCAGGTTCGAGATAGGCCCCTTCGGCCCACTCGTTCCATGCATTGATGCAGATGATGCTTTCCCCACCGACGGGATGGAGCTCTGCCTGACGTGTCGCCCATTCAAGCCATGTCCCTGAACTTCTCTGGCGTTGAATCCGCAATAATGGTGCTGCGACCAGGACGACGTGCATCATTGTCCCATGAAGGGAACACTGTTCGGATGAGGGGAAAGTCTGGAACCGGGTCGGCTGTCGCCGCCGTTACGACATCCTCGTACTGCACGACATTCAGCGTGAAGCGCGGATCGAACTGCTTCTTGGTTCACCGGTCCGGACGATGTGGTTGAGGACCTTGTGCGGCGGAAACTCATAGGCGCCATCAAAGTCGAAGTCGCGCGGATCATTGTCGCCGAAGGTCTGGCCCATGACCATGAAGGGGTCCAACCCATGCCGGTCCTTGAACAGTGACCGCCAGCGGGCCACCACCTGCTTGCTGTTCGGAATGTGGCTCGCGCGATAGATGAACAAAATCGGGCGCCCATCGATACGCATGTAGCGCCGGTCCTTCATGTGCCGGGCCAGATCGTCGACGAACGGGATGTCGTCTTCTTCGCGGTATGTCTGCTGGAGAAAGACCTCAGTGTCTCCCCCCTCCCATGTACGGGTCCAGTTTTCGTTCGCCCACATCAAGGCGAACTCGATGTCGATATCCTGGTCGTTCAGGAACCGCTCAACCGGCAGGTCGAGCACGCGCTTTCCGTCAAACCAATAATAGTAGAAACAAAAGCCGCTGATGCCCGCCGCGCGCGCCAGCTGCGCCTGACGCGCCATGATGTCGCCAGTCGACAAGTCGTAGCAGCCCAGATCACGCGGGATTCGTGGTTGTATGTGACCAGGAAATCTGGGGACGCCGCGCGGCGTGTTCCGCCACTCGGTAAAGCCCTTGCCCCAATTCACATCGTTGACTTCGCACGCGTGGAACTGCGGGAGATAGTACGCCAGCGCCTTGACCCGCGGCGGGCCTGCTTGCTCGAGCGTTGGATCGAAATCTTCGAAATGGGGACCAGGCGCGGTCGCTACTTCATGGGCCGCATAGACATCATTGACTTCACCCGGCGGCGCCTTTGGGCCAAGCACCGTAAGCTGGCGGCCCTCTGCCTCACCGGCTACGCAATAATGTACAAACGGGTTCATGCCCGCATTTTTGACATCAACATGGGTCGCCAGGTAATGCAGACCAGAAAACCAGGGTGCGGGATCGCGGCCCTCGCGCCAGCCTTGGGTGAGGTAATGGAGGGCGGGATCTGATGGTTCTGTTCCCGGCTGGAAGGATGAAAGATAGAACTCGACATCCATCTTGCTCCGGACCGCGTCGAGCATTTCAGGCGTCACATCGGGAGGCGGAACCGTCACGTCACCTCCGGCCTGGACGGGACCAGGCCCCCCAGAGACGGCCAGACGTTGATTGGACAAAATGTCCTTCGGCAGATGCAAAACAGCAGCGTCCCCGAAAATCTCTCTGTACTCTCCTGGGTCCATCCCCAGAATCTCGAAAATTGGACTGAGGTCACGGTGACGCTCGATCTCAAGCGCCTCATGCTCATCCCGTTCCGACTTCATACGTGGCTCCCAAATTGTCAGATGTCAGCTCAGCTTACTGTCGCCAAGCCCGGCGCGAGGCATGCAAAATGCCTGCTAGAGGTCTGAACGCGCGGTCGCGACATCCGGGCTCCGTCTAGCCGCTCAATGGAAGCAGGAAAAGCAAAAAATCTTTGCCCATCGCAGCTTTATTCAGTTCGCCTGTTTTTGAGCGCGCTCAGTATTTCAGGCCTCTAGCTCAGCAGAGCCCTAGTTGACCTAAAAGGTCTGTCGGCTCGATCCTGGGTTATATGTGAATAACGCAGGTCAGAAACCTGCAAGAACATGTCCCGGGACCATCAATCCAAAGTTCATTTCACCATTGTGTCGACTGAGACGCATCTTCTCTGCGGCATCTTGGATAGTCTTGTCGCAACGCTTGGGTCACGCCAATCAACCAGCCGACACGCGTGGTCAGATCGCGCTCCATGCAGGAGACGACCCGTCTGTGCAGCTCCGAGCATCGTCTCGCTAGACGTTGCCGCGGTCACAGTAGGCCTGCCAGACCTCCTTAATGTCTCCATCGGCCACGATTTCGCCAGCTTCAAGAAACACCGCCCGATTACAGAAACTCTCAAGAGCCCCATAACTGTGCGAAGCCAGAACCATGATCTGCGCGTTGTCGCTGAAGGATTGAATGCGCTGCGTTGCCTTCTGAAAGAAGAACATATCCCCCGCGCCAAATCACCTCATCTACAATCAGTATGTCGCGCGGATAGGCAGTAGCCATAGCAAATCCAAGCCGCACGCTCATGCCGGCAGAGTAGGTCCGCACCGGAAGCGCCAGGAAGTTCCCGAGTTCCGTGAACTCTTCAACATCTGCACGTACTCTTGCCCACTCAGAGCGTGGAATTTCGAGCAGATGCGGACATGCGCTCGATGTTTTCGAACCCGGTCAGGTCATGATCCATGCCGGCGCCCATCTCCAATATGTTGGTGGATGAGCCCTTGAAACGGATGCTGCCGCGCGTCGGAGGGAGCGTTCCCGACAACAGTTTGAGCAACGTTGATTTGCCCGCGCCATTGCGTCCGATCAGTCCGACCCGGTCGCCTGCCTTGATGGACAGGTTAATGTTGCGAAGACCGGCCACATACTGAGTGCCACCCGCTGACCGTGCGAAACGGCCTGCCGTTAGGGTGGTTGGCCAAGCCAGCAAACAGAGACTGCTGTGCTCCGGTCAAGACGATCGGATAATGGACGGCCGCGTCCTTGACGATGATGCTTGGATTAACCATTGTTGTTACAGCCAGTAGTAGATTTTGCGACGCATGACGCCGTAAGTTACAAGGCCAGACAGAAGCAGGCCGACGGCGATCACAACGGAGAAGATCCAACTGTCAACCGACGCATACTGACCCAGCAATGGACGTCGACCTACTTCGATCAGATGATAAAACGGGTTCAATTCAACGACCCAGTGAGACTCGGGGCTGAGGCCGACCTTCTGCCAGAAGATTGGTGTGATCAGAAAAACCATGATCATCACCGACCCGACGGCAGGCGCCAGATCGCGGTATCGCGCACCCAGAACACCTAGATGAAGGGAAACCCCAAGCGCAGCTACCCAATACACCACAAGCGCGGCGGGTATCAGCAACATTGCCATCGGGTCTACTTCGGTCTGCATAACAAGTAGCAATCCAACATAGACCAGCATGAAGTGAAATAGCAAAAGCGTCTTGTCGATAACTGACCTGTAAATCTGCGTTGAAAGCGGGAGGGGGTACGAGTTGATGATCCCGACTCCCCGAACCAGCGTCGAGGGGCCATCGTTGACGATCCCGTTGATGAAGTTCCAGCACCCGATACTTGCTGCCAGGTATGGCAGGAACTGCTCCAGTGGTTGCCGGAACAAGGCGCCAAAGGTGACGGCCATCGCACCAATAAAGGTTACCGTCGAGAGGACATTCCACCACGGACCCAAAGCGGTCCGCCTGTAGCGCGATCGCATGTCCTCAGCCGCTAGATACAGGGCGACATTAGCCTTTCGCAGCCCGAGCAATACGTCGGACAAGGCACCTTGCAACATGTTACTTCCTTTATCCTGTCTTAACACCGACTAAAGGTCAGGTATCACGGTGCCTCGGACTTTTCGGGACCGACCGATGAGAGACGCCCCGAGGCTGACTGCTTTGCTTCACAAGCTCGGACGAACCGATCACTCATGAAGGAACCCTGATTGGCGGGCGGCTGGTAGCCGAGCGGTGAAAGCTGTCAAACGGATAGTACCCCGCCACTTTCGCTTCAAGTACGGTTCTGTCCCGGCAGCATCGGTCGTTGCACCACCTTCATGCCAGCTCAGTCATATACTTGCATGTGACACGCGCCCCACGATCTCGCTCAGACGGGTTTGAACGCAAATCTTTGAATGCGTACGATATCGAGTGAGCAAAGTGGGCTTGCTCCGACTGCCCAGTCCCCGGATCAGAACCACCTGCGAAGCTGAGCCATAGCGATATGCCCTCGTCTGGCGAAAACGGTTCAGGGTGCCTGTTGGGGATGGCCCCACTGTCCTGTGGTATTGCCCAGTGACATGACACTTGCGCGCTTGAGACGCACGTCTTGCCGCAAAAAGCGGCCCCTGATGTGACTGGGTTGGTCGGGGTGGTTGCAGTGATCCCGTGGTGTGGGCTATCCCCATTTCGCCCAGGGCTACTCTGCAGGTTGCTCACGTGGCGGCCCAGAAACACCACCCATAGCTGCACGTCAGCGGTTCCGCCGCCTGGTTTTCTATCGGCGCAGTGGGCTGCCTCGACTGTTGCTCTGGCCAGACGGGTATGGATTTGGCTACGAGCTACTTGGAAAAGAGACATGGACCTATCTCGCGCTACCCCTGAGGAATTGAAGTGGCGGATCAGCCAACTTGAACAAGAGCTCGCGCAAGAGCGGCAGGTACGCATGGCGCTCGAGCAATCCACCCTCTGGCGACTTATGAAGCCACTGCGGGTTCTACTCGCACCGATGTCCCGTTTGGTCCGGGGAGCGCCACGTACCCCAGGCAACGCGCGAGCCGCTTTGCAGTCGTCGACTGCTTTGGCGCACCTGAGTCCACAGGATCAACTACAGTCCAAGCCATTCAAGGATGGATACGATTATGCGTTTGTGGAATTCAGTTGGGAGCGAACTGCCCGGCCATGTGATATTTCCGGCTCAACAGATACGCGATCATTGTCAGTGGGCTTCCGTGATATCCGGGTTTTCGATAGTCAAGGTGAACTGATTGATCGCGTGGATTTCTCAAGAGGCGGGAATTCTTGTCGCGGGTATGTTTTGGTTTCAGCTACATTGAGCCATGGGGCACCTGGGCGCAGGGCCGCGAAGCTTCAGTATTGCTCTTGCTGCCGCACCACCCGCAAGGGCGCATCAAGGTGGCGATCAATGCCTCACCTTTCGAGGAGGCGTTCTCGAGCGTGAATGGGCGCGTGCGTTTCAACGGCCGCGACATGGGGTCGGTGACAATCATCACAGGCAGCGAGACTGTGATCGAGTTCGAGCGGAGCTCCTATCTCGAGGAGATCTCAAGCAATAAATCGAATAACGTCTCCCTGAATACAGATATACATCCAGAAGTTTCCATAATCATACTTAATTATAATAAGCCAGCCATCACGCTTTCGGCAATCATATCGATCCTCAACTCGAAGACCGATAAAAGCTACGAAATTATCGTTTTGGACAATGGCAGTAGCATTGAGAATGGTGCAGCCCTGCAGTCAATGGACCTTCCAGTCCGACTGATCCGATTGCGGGCAAACAGATTTTTTGGCGAAGGGAACAACATAGCGGCCGAGAGCGCTCGCGGCGAAAAGCTATTGTTTCTCAACAATGATGCATTCCTGTCGGATTACGTCATCGACCGGCTGTGCAAGGCTTTGGACGAAGATCCGACAGTAGGGGCGGCTGGCCCCATAATGACCTACCCAGACGGAACGATGCAGGAAGCGGGAGCGTTCATCAACGCGGATGGCACTGCATTTCAGCGAGGCAAGCGTGTCCCTGAGTTCGATCCAGAAGTTCTGCCAGAGATTGATCCGGTCGATTATATCTCTGCCGCATGTATCATGCTTCGGCGAGACGATTTTTTCAAATTAGGTGGGTTCGATCTGCGCTATGATCCAGCATACTATGAGGACTCAGACCTCTGTTTGCGACTCTTGGCGTTGGGTAAGCCGACAGTTCTGGTGCGTGATGCCGTTGTACGGCACATTGAAAACGCCACGACATCCGATCCGTCCAACAAGGGTCTTGCGACCGACATCGTAGACCGACATCGGCAAATCTTTCTCAATCGCTGGCAGACTTGGCTTGCGAACCGCACACAGGCCAATCTGCCGAGCGTGACACCGCTCGATCCAGCCAGGCTCGTCGCGACACAGCAAAAGATTGAGCAGGCACCTTCAATCAACGCGACCTATTCTCCCTATCCACTGGTGCAGGGTGGCGGCGAGCGGTACCTTCTTGGTACAGCATTGGCCCTAGCCGAAGAGGCGCCGACGGCGTTCGTAACGCCAGACGAATACAGCAATCTTCGCCTCAATACCTTGATGGCAGAACTCGGCTATCCCACCGGCCTGATCGGTGCCTTGCCCAGTCCGTGCAGTTTCGAGGCGGAACATTGGAGTGTTTGTGTTGATGGGCAATGAGCTTCTGCCAACCAGGCCGGGGCAGGGCAAATATAACGTCTATCATTGCCAATTCCCGTTTCCAGTTGACCTCAGTCCTGAGCAGTTTTCGGCATATTCTGATTATCTACGGACGTTCAACTGTGTTGTAGTGAACTCGGAGTTCACCCGCACAGCCTATCTGGCAGGCCTCCAAGCTTGCGGGATAAGTGGCATCAAGGTGGAGGTAATCTCGCCTCCGGTTGCACTGTTGGGGCCGCCATCGTCGTCGGTGGTCACCAAAAAGGAGAAGATAATCCTTTCGATAGGAAGATTCACACCGCATGGCCACTCAAAGCGGCAAGATCTGATTGTAAAAGCAATGAAAAAAGCCATACAGGCGCCAGAACTCGCCGGATGGCGACTGGTTCTATGTGGTGTTGTTCCCAACAATCCCGAGTCCATTGCTTATTACGAAGAAATCGCTCGACAGTGCAAGACAATGCCGGCTTCAGTTGTATTGGCGCCAACACGTCAGGAACTCGAATCGCTTTTGCGCAAGGCTAGTGTCTACATTTCCGCGACCGGCGCCGATGTTACGAAGGCGGCAGACTATGCTAAGTGTGAGCATTTCGGCATCACTGTCGTAGAGGCAGCGTCGACTGGGGCGATCCCTGTTGCCTATTCTCTGGGGGGACCAGCGGATATCATCGAGCAATTGGGTGTTGGCGTAACATATAGGTCGCCAAGGACCATGAGCGACGCACTCGTCAAGGCAGTCAAGCTCTCCCAAGACGTCAGCCTCAGGGAGAAACTTGCTTTTGGAAGCCAGCAGTACTCCGATGCAAGCTTCCAGCAGCAGTGGCAACGCCTGGTTCGTGAGCTCACCAGCGCTTAACAGTCAGCGGCTTAGCTGAATACGTCTCGTCTGGAGCGGTTTGGGTGCAGTCTGCATCGTACCCGCAACTGGCGAAGTCGTTGCGGCATTCGTTGGGCTCGAATAGGTCGATCAGACGGCCGATGGCGGCCCACAGGCCCCTCGACCGTGCGTTCGGCGGCGTTGCGCAGCAGCGACTTGCGCTTTGAGAAGGCCTTCTCAATGGGACTGAAGTCCGGGCTGTAGGGCGGCAGGTAGAGGATGTTGGCGCCCACCACCGCGATCAACTCGACGACCTTCGGGCGCTTGTGGCTGGATAGATTGTCCATGATCACGACATCGCTGGGCTTGAGCTCCGGCACGGGGATCTGAACGACCTAGTCCTCGAAGGCATCACCATTGATGGGACCATCCAGGACATAGGGCGCGACTGGGCTTGCGGGTCCCGTGGCGGTGCAAGGGCACCTTGGAGTCTGCCCCCCCCTCCTATACTGACAGGATGCGGCTTCGCGCTGCCGTGGCAATTCCTCACCTCTTGGCGATACAAGGCAAGGCCGCGCAGTCCAGCAGTTGGCCGGTACCCTCAGCCCAACGCCCCCCGCACGGCCGCGAGGCCTTCGCCAGCCTTTGTCCCGTCGGGCGCGCCGCCTTGGGCGAAGTCGGGTTTGCCGCCGCCGCCCTGGCCGCCCATGGCGGTGACGGCTGCCTTGACCAGATCGACGGCGTTCACGGCAGCGACCGTGGAGGCGACTGCGATGGCGGCCTTGCCGTCGGAGACAGCGACATAGGCCACCACGCCGTCACCGAGGCGGGCGATGGCCTCGTTGACCATCGGGCGCAGGTCCTTGGGGCCGATGCCGTCCAGCACGCGGGCATCGAGCTTCACGCCGCCCACCTCCTCGATGACAGCAGACGCACCTCCGCCGCTGCCGCCACCACCAGGGCCAGCGCCTTTTTGGCTTCGGCCAGCTCCTTTTCGAGGCGCTGCGGTCGGCCAGCAGGGTGTCGATCCGGGCTGGCAGCTCGGCCAGCGGGGCTTTCAGCGGCTCGGCAGCGGCGCGGGCAATGTCGGCCTGGGCCTTGAGCCAGTCGAGGGCGGCCTGGCCGGTCATGGCCTCGATCCGGCGCACGCCAGCGGCCACCGCGCCTTCGGCCACGATAGCAAAGGCACCGATATCGCCGGTGCGGCCCACATGGGTGCCGCCGCACAGCTCGATGGAATAGGCCTTGGGCGTACCGGCAAGGTCGTGGCCCATGGCCAGCACCCGCACTTCATCGCCATACTTCTCGCCGAACAGCGCCATGGCGCCTTCGGCGATGGCTTCATCCGGGGTCATCAGCTTGGTGGAGGCATCGCCATTCTGGCGCACCACGGCATTGACCTGGCTTTCGATGGCATCGATCTCGCTGCGCGACAGGCCGGCACCATGGGCGAAGTCGAATCGCAGCCGGTCTTCCTCCACCAGCGAGCCCTTCTGCGTCACATGGGGCCCGAGCACATTGCGCAAGGCCGCGTGCATCAGGTGGGTGGCCGAGTGGTTGGCGCGGATCCGGGTCCGGCGCCCACTATCGATGGTGAGGGTGGCGGCATCGCCCGGCTTGATGGAGCCGGAGACCAGCGTGCCCTTGTGGGCATGGATCGCACCGGCGCGCTTGAGCGTATCGGCCACATCGAACACGGCGCCATTCTCGAACCGGATCACGCCATGGTCGCCAGCCTGCCCGCCGCTTTCGGCATAGAAGGGGTCTGGTTGAAGACCAGTTCGGCTTCCTCGCCCGCATTCAGAATCTGCTGGCGCGCGCCGCCCCGCCACGATGGCCGTGAGCGCACCCACCGCCTCGTTCTGGCGATAGCCCAGGAATTCGGTGCCACCCTGCTCGTCCTTGAGAGCCAGCCAGACACCATCGGTACCAGCCTCGCCCGAGCCCTGCCACGCCGCACGGGCCGCAGCGCGCTGCGCTTCCATGGCCTGCTCGAAGCCCGCCATGTCCACACCGATACCACGGGCGCGCAGCACGTCCTGGGTCAGGTCCACCGGGAAGCCATAGGTGTCATACAGGGTGAAGGCCGAACGGCCCGGCAGCACATCGCCGCTGGTGAGCCCTGCACTTTCGTCGTCCAGCAGCGCCAGGCCACGGCCCAGGGTACGGCGGAAGCGGACTTCCTCCTGCTCGAGGGTCGAGGTGATGAAGGCCTCGGCACGGCGGCAGCTCGGGATAGGCGGCGCCCATCTCA